>SNQJ01S0001206.1:103797-193182 GCA_010110895.2 Picea sitchensis
CTGGTTTGACAATTCAGTGTTTTCAGGTCGTTAAAATCTTTAATATAGCATCCTGACACCTGTTAGCACCGAGAATCACCCTCAGATTGCAAAAGGATAAGCCCAGTACCCCATCAAAAGGTTTTTGAATGCAAATAAAATATTAAAGGTCAAATGGACAAAACTCAACACAAAAATGTTTTAACACAAAAATTTGGGCTAGCATGCATAAGAAAATGAGGTTTTGATTAACTTTAGTCAGTGGTTTAAGGGTAAAGGTGAATAAAAGGAAGAATTAGTGAGGAAGGTGGATAGGCCTTCTATAAGCATCAGACCTTCAAGCAGCTAGGTGAAAGAAAAACTCAGTCACAAGAACCTCTTGAACTTAAAGTTTAAAACAATGAAAAACATTCATAGTAACATTATAATCAAACATCCATTATAATACAACAACAACATCTCATATGGATCATCCAATCATGAGCATTTCATAATAAGAGGAAACAAGATGATGAAAGGAAATTGACTTCTATTAATGAAAATGTCTCAAGTCTCATACATAACTGGAGAACAACTTTGTTTAGTCAAAATATTACAAAAAGGGAGCTCTTCTCAACCATTCAACCCTCTCATATCATTCATCTGATGTATTTATAATCAAAATAGTAGACAACATCTAGGAGTGTGAGTTGGCCTTCCTATCCTAGGATTCTCCACAAAAAGATACAAGTCTAACATCTGTACCAACAGATCTAATAAACTGCTAAAATCAAGGAGCATGTTGGCAACCACTCTAACAAAAATGAATGACATGTCTTGTTGCTTGGGCGCCTCTTCTCCAGTGCCATGTTTCTTCTCTTGTTGTTCCTCGCGTGTATTCTTTTTTCATGCCTTTTCTCCCCTTTTGGAAGGTTCTCCACCTATCTTGTTCCTTCTGTCAGGAGGAAATTCAAGTCAGTCTAGGCCTGTAGGAAAAAATGCCCTCTATGGTACTTCGGGCTGACAGTTTTTTGTCTCCTCGGCCAAACACTCCATGCTTCCATTTAAGGGGGTAGTCGATTGTTCAATCACCAATCCTTCTTTCATTAATTGATTTCTCCTTGGGATCAGGATGAGGCTTATTATTTTCGCAAGGAGAGATCTGGGTCATTTTGACATAATGAACCCTCTCCAAAGTTTCCTCACTCTTTCCTCTAGTGATAGACTGGTCGCGGTATGCTAACGTTATGCTTCTCCTTGTGACATTCCTTTGATGATTTGTCTTAACTCCCAGTTTATGTTGCCACATGCTACTCTCGGATTGGACCCTATATAAGCACGTGATTGCGGAATTTGACAAGGGTGGTTGGATCCACACCGCTCTGACCCCTGCAATCCACCACCAACCTCCACGTACCTCTTTAGCTATACCATGGTTTTGATTGCGGGACCGCTCTAGGATTTTAACGTTCGAGCATGTTCTATCCCCACAATGAAGTGTGGTTGTCGATCTTGTCACAATCTGCGATCTGGGAATTCCCTGCTTTTGTTTCCACGTGTTGCTCAAGTTTATCCGTCCGCCAACTCCATAATCCTTTTAATGATGTTTAGAGATGGTTCCAAATTGGCGTTCAAGAGATTTGAATGTTGATCAGGAATACCTCACAGAGGACGATCTTCCAGATCCAATGTGGTGACTTGAAATGAATTCCATGTGTCCTTGGCGGATAAGTGCCATGTGTTGAGTTTAAAAACACTCGTGAAGTGGTAGGGCCCGAAGCAACGTGGAAGCCTGACATCAATTCGAGACTTCGGGCTTAGGCATATTTTGAATGCGACGCATGAATATCTCCCGAAGAAACTTTCTCCCAGTTGACGTGGAAGTCTCTCGTCACTTCAAGACTTCAGTACTTCGACACTTTGGGGCTTCGAGATGTAGAGAATGGAAATATACTGAAGTAACTTTCTCTCAGTTGATTTGGTAGTCTCTCGTCACTTTGAGACTTTGGGCTTCAATATCTTTTGAATGTGACACATGAATATATCCCGAAGTGACTTTCTCCCGATTGATGCGGAAGTCTCTCATCACTTCAGCACTTCGAACTTCGGGACTTTAGGAGTTCGGGATGAAAAGCATGGAAATATCCCGAAGTAACTTTCTCCCAGTTGACGTGGCAGTCTCTCGTCACTTCGGGGCTTCGGGCTTCGAGAGATTTTGAACGTGGGGCAAGAATATCTCCCGAAGTGACTTTCTTCCGGTTGACGTGGCAGTCTCTCGTCACTTCGGGACTTTGAGACTTCAACACTTCGAGGTTTTTGTATGGTCATTAATCCTTGTGTGAATTTGAAACTCTGAATGAATGAGAGTCGTTAATCTAAACTGTACATGGGATCTCCACCGTTGAAAATTGAACCTGTCTGTTTTCTTGTATTTCAAGCCCCAAATGGATTTCTCTGAATGCTGCATTTTTCTCATGGTTTTTCCATGTGCATACAACATACTTGATCGGCCTGTTGTAAGCTCAATTAAAGGAAAACAAGATGACTAGTAATTCGAACCAAATCACGATATGTGTTTATCCTTCAAGGAAGACAGAAAAACTTTGTGCAAAGAATCATTCAAGCAAGACAATAAGGAAAAACATGTCATTGAACAAAAGGGAAACCAACTTTATCAACCAGAAGAGGAAAAATTATAAGAAGGTATGCAGAAAAGAGAGAGACATGGCAAAGGTGTAGACTTAGGTCTTAACAAAAACTACATATGACCCATGCCAACTTCATGTGATAACATTGGCTCCACAGGGTATGGCATTCTCCCTGTGAGATGCCAAGAACAAGCAGTTTCATTGTCTTATCCTAGGGCTATGGGGTCACCTATTCAAACAAAAATAAAAATAAAAAGTGATATTTACAATGAATTGAAACCCAATCATGGCTTAAGAAAAATATTTTTTCAAAAAGTGCCCATTGACAGGGCCACCAAAAACTTCGGAATCCTCCAAGTTCTGCAATTTATAAGTGTCATTTTAAAATACCTCATAAATCTTGAAAGGACCAATCCGCATGGCTTCGAATTTACGATGTTTTTCTTTTTCTTTCTTGGGTGCATCCCACTTGAGCACTAGATCTCCCAACCGGAAATATTCTTTGCTTACCTTCTTGTCAAAGGCTTGCTTGATCTTCTGTTGATAGTCCTATGCTTTGTCAAGTAGTTACTCCCTATTATGTTGTACTTCTACCAGTTGTTGTATCCTTCTGACCATATCATCAGGTTCTCCTTGGTAGTCCTGGAGGAATTTTTCCACAGGCAAGGCAAGCTGAGTAGGAAAGATAGACTCAACCCCATATACAAGATGGAAAGGAGAAAAACAAAGTGACCTCTTTGTTGTAACTCTATCATCCCATAAGGAAAATTTCATCTTTGAGTCCCATGCTTTCTTGTTGTCTTCTAACAATTTCTTGATGATATTTATGGGGCTCTGGTTAGAGGAATATGCCAAACCATTTCCTTGGCGGTAGTAAGGAGTAGAATGGAATAATGTAATCCCATACTGATCACAGAACTTTATCAATGGTTCATCTTTGAAGGAGGTAACATTGTCAGTAACAATCATGCTTGGACAACCAAATCTTGACATGATATCCTCAAGAAAACTAATGATTACGTTGTGGGAGGCATTCCTTGTAGGAATGGCTTCTATCCACTTGGTAAAGTAATCAGTGGTAGTCAAAATGCACCTATGCTGACCACTTGAAGTTGGATGGATTTCCTCAATGAATTCAAGACCCCACTATTGAAAAGGTCCAAAAACCACCACAGGCTTCAAAGGAAAATATTTGAGTTGCTTCTTTCTAGAAAACTTTTGGAATTTGACACAAGATCTAATATTTGCACAAACATTAGTAAAAATAATAGGCCATAAATACCCATCTCTGAGGATCGTATCGGCTATGGTTCTCCAAAAATGATGGCCCCCACATAAGTTGTCATGAAAGTCAGTCATGGCCCTTTGAGCTTCTTATGGATCTAAACATCTCAAAAGAACTCCTAGAGGATATTTCCAATACAAGACATGATCAATGAGACAATATCTGATTTGTTTAAGCTTCAAAGCTCTCACCTTGTTCTTGTCCAAACCATCAAGAGGCTGCAACTTCTACAAAAAATATATGATGTCTTTATACCAAGTGCATTCTGTCAAATTTGGGCTGACATGAGAGATTTTATTAGCAAACTCAACTTTTTGATTTTCTGACTTTGTGTTCATGAAATTAACCCCTAAAGCTTTGCAATTTGATTCAGTCAGTAACCTGGATAAAACTTGGACTTTCACTAGTTTAGTGGGCTTCATTTCAAGGTCAAATTCCAGAATTTTAGCAATCCATTTGCTCCTCTTCCCATCTATGTCAAGTTGGATAAGTATCTCTTTCATTGAGGCTGAAGGGACATATGCAAAAATATTTGAATGTAGAACACATAATCTGAAATCCTTGAGGGATTTGACCAAAGCATAAGCCTTCTTTTCCATGATATCATATCTCATTTATGCATCCCTCAATGCTCTGCTGAAAAAGGAAATAGGTTTCTCTAACCCCTCTATATTTTTCTACAGCAAAATAATAACCAATGTGTCAAATGAGGCAAAGGAAAATATTTGAAACTCCTTGGAATAGTCAGGGTTGATGAGCATAGGTGCTTCAATCAAGGCCTTTTTTATTTGATCAAAAGATTCTCGAGCCTCAGTAGTCCATTTCACCTCATTTCCTTTCCTAAGAATGGTTTTAATGTACTTCACTAATTCAACAAATTTAGAGATGAACCTTCTTAGAAAATTGATTTTTCCCAAGAAAGACTAAATTTCTTTCTTGGATCTAGGAAAAGATAAGGTATGAATGGCCTCTACTCTACTTGGATCAATTCTTAGCCCTTTTGTTGATACAGTGTGTCCCAATAACTTAGCTTCCTTCATAGCACACAATGTCTTCTTAGGATTGAGAGAGAGACCAAACTTTATGCACTTCAGGAAAATCGTTTTCAAATGATGATAATGCTCTTTATCAGATTTTGAGAATACTCTAATGTCATCTAGATAGATGAATACAAACTTGTCCTTCTACCCAATGAAGGAAATGTCCATTGCTCACTAAAAGGTTGCTCCTGCATTCATCAATCCAAAGGGAATTTTAGCATACATGAATGTGCTCTAAGGAGTAGTAAAGGTTGTCTTCTCTCTATCTTCAAGCAAGATAGAGATATGATTTTAGCCAGAAAAGCCATCAATCATAGACATCCTATATGAACTAGTGACTCTCTGCAAAATGTGCTCCATCTTTGGCAAGGGGTAATTATCTTCGTTGGAGCTTCTATTCAAATTTCTGAAATAAACACATAGTCTAATTTGCCCATTTTTCTTCCTCGCAGGGACCAAGTTAGCCACCCACTTAGAGTATCTCAAAGGAATGATAATTTTGGCATCTAATAGCTTCTTCACTTCTTTTTCCATAATAGTCAGCATCATGGGATTTATTTGTCTGAGTTTTTGCCTAAAAGGCTTGGTCTCCTCTTTCAAAGGGATCTTATGTTCAATGATGTTTGTGTCATATGTTCTTAAATATTCATATTTCCAGGCAAACACATCAACAAACTTATTTAAAATATTAACATACTCAACCCTTTATTCCTTTGACAAGCTGCTAGACAACTTAACATACTTTGGATCCTCCTCTATACCTAAATTGCATTTAGTCACCTAATCATTTTCAGTTGAACCTCTAAACTTTACATCAACATCATTTATATCAAACAATCTCTCCAAGGGGACTAGTCCTTTTGGAATATGGTTATTGGGCAACTGAACAATATGATGGTCAACAATTTTATTCAGAAAAATATCAGCATGGGGGATTTTTTCAGTATCATGATCTTGATCAATATGTAAGGTAGAAAACTCATCCACAGTCTCAAGAAATATTTTTCTCTCAAGATAATCCTCAAAAACCTTCCAATGTTTAACATTGTCAGGTATAGAGGGTCTATACTTCACTTCCACATCATATTTGAGTTTAGGGGGGAAAGGAACTATGAAATTACTTGCTAAAATAGCCAAGGAATCTGCTATAGTGTTCTCCTCACTTAGAACAAATGAGATATTAAAAGATAAGAAGAAACTATCAACAAGATCCCAAACTTCATTTTTGTAAGTCCTTAACCTGAGTTGTTTATCTTGATACATATTTTTAACTTGATGAACAATTAATGCATCATCTCCAAAAACTTCTAACTCTTCAATCCTCATGTCTTTTACAACCCTCATACCCAAAACAAGAGCCTCATATTCTGCCACAATGTTTTTAGTTTCAAATTCACGCTTGTAAGAAAAAGATATGGTCTCCTGGGTAGGGGAAAAAAAGACTACCCCAGCACCAACACCCTCCTTAGAAGAGGCTCCATCAAAAAACATCTTCCAAACATAGGTATTAGAAGGAGGATCTTTACAAGAGGTGATGGAATGTTTTATGATTTCAATAGGTGGTTGAGGAGCATTAGTGAGTTGTAATATACTAGATCCTAAATAAGTATCAAGTGAAAAAATAGGGTGGTTGGTAGGATTTGCTTCATCACTGATGATGTAGGCTAGTTGTGCCTCCCTATAAATCCTTCTATGTTCTCCCCCAAACACAGGAATGGTGGTATATGAAAGGTCCATCTTCAAAGTTCCCCCTGTTCTTTTGATCCAAGATCTTGACAAGAGCATCCCAAACTTAGAGGGGACATCGGCCACCACAATATCCATGACCACACTTTTCATTTGCAATTGGAACAGGGTAACAACCAGGTCTTTAATAACCCAAAGACACTTCACCTTCCTATAATCAAATGAGTATAGGTCATGGTATTTTTTTGTAATTTTCAACCCAAGCTCATCCATGACAGTTTTAGGCATGAGGTTATGAGATGGCCCTGAGTCCATCAAGCAGTTGTGCAACACTTTATCATGAATTTTTAATGATGTGTAGAAAGGGGGGAAAGAGTCATCCCTATCCTCTACCAAAGGTCCCAGGATGACTGTTGGTTTTTCATCTTGAAGGTTGATTGAATCTATGGAATTATAGGAAGGCTCGAGATGCAGCATTTTGGAAAGATATCTTTTGAATTCCTCATTCTTAATCATCTCCAAAAAAAGGTACATGGATTTTAATTTTTTGAATCTCACTCTCAAAGCTAAAAGAGGATGGAGATTTTAGAATCTCCTTAACTTCTAGGGTAGGGATCTTAACCAATGCCTGGGGTTTTTGTGCATCTTTTTCTTTGCTTCTAGCTACCACAGCCTTAGCAGAATTTTCTATTTTAGTGGGATGATCAGAAGTGTCAGTCTTTCCCTCTTTATTTTTTGACCTTAAGTTGTATTTACTTGGATTGTCATTTGTTTTTTCCCCTTTACTCAACTCATTTAATTGACTATCCATGAGAGACTATTCATATGCAGATTGGGTTAAATGAGGAGATGAAGAGGTGTCACCAAGACAATGGATTTCAGGATCATTTTCTTCATCCTCTCCTTCTTCATTGACAACAAGGTTGTTTTGGAGAGGGGCTTGGACCTTTTGATCATCCCTATTTATTTAATCTCTTTGGAGGACTTGAGGGGCATTATTTGGTTTTCTGAAATTACCTCAATAATCAACATTTTGTGTGTTCCTATAGTTTTGTTTTCCTTCAAGTTTCAACTTCTCCATTTTAGTAGAAAGTGATTTTACAAATTTTGTAAGTTTGTCAACTTGAGGGTGGACAACAGAGGATTATGAGGTTGAAGCTTCAACCCTACATTTCCTTCTGTCTCTGTCAAATTTTCCCCTAAGTTTTTCATCTACCAATATGTTATATTCTACTTCCAAATCTAGATCTTGCATATAAGCTAGAGAGGTATATCTTCTTTCTCTCAATAGGAGGCAAACCTAAGGGTCAAAATCACTGACATGGGTAATCTTGGTAGAGGTTTATGGAGGATTTATTTCAGTGGGAATATTGTTGTACATTTTATTAAATATTTTGGAGAATTCTGAAACAGATTCCCCCTCTTTCCTCTTAAGTGATCCAAATTCTGTAATATAATAAAGGAAATCCTTTTTATCCCCTCAATGCCTCAATAAAACATCATCCAAAGCTTCAATAACAGAAATATATCCAAGAGTCAAACCCCTAAACCATTTTCTAGCCTCACCATCAAGGATCTATACAAATACCCTCATCCATACATCTTCATTATCAATGTTAATATTATATGCATAACTATAAAAAGATACAAGGTGTTCTTCTGTAGTTATGTCTTCCTCCCCTATGAATTTGGGCATGTAATTAAGGTAGTCTCCAACTGGGAGAGAATTCATAGGATGAGGTAAAATAAGAGGGGCATACCTAGAAACCACTATGGAATCCATATTATTTCTAGGAATATTAGCACCTGCCATTGGGTTGTGAACTGTAGGAGAACAAGGGGGAGATGGAGTTTTGACATATACAAATGTAGCTTGGATTTTTGGAGAAAGAGGAAGCTTGGATGGAGAGGTTTCAGTTTTCAGAGGAACAATTTGAGTCTTGGAGTAAGATGGTATAGGGTCCAATGGAAAAGAGGTTTCCTCTTCTTTAGTCACAACAACTTTGATAGGAGGAGGAGTAGGAAGGCCCAAAGTAGGAAAATCTTCAAGACTCTCAAGTCTGAACCAAATTACAACATCAGGAGAAGAAAGGGTTTCAAAATTTTCTTCTTTCAATTTGGGGCTAAAAGAAGAGTATTCAACAATAAAATTTTCAAAATCCAAACTTTTAGAAACTTCGGCAGAAGGTAAAAGAGGAGAATTGGATATGGCTATTGGAGTTTTAAAAGTAGAATCATGTAAATGACTAGAAGTACCTGGTACAGTAGCTGAAAAGCCTTCTTGAGA
This sequence comes from Picea sitchensis, assembly GCA_010110895.2. Taxonomy (NCBI): domain Eukaryota; kingdom Viridiplantae; phylum Streptophyta; class Pinopsida; order Pinales; family Pinaceae; genus Picea; species Picea sitchensis. Next base: position 112,702 of record SNQJ01S0001206.1, read on the forward strand.
AGCCTTTCCTTTCTTGATAATCTTCTTTGAGTCAGCTTCAAGTGTTGCCAGAGGTAGATGTGGAGTATACCTAGTGTGTCTACCTTTGGGAGACATAACTGAAACAATGGAGTCGCCAAGTGCAAGATGCAATATTTAATGTACTGATTTCTAATGCACCTTCAAAATCAATATTGCGTTGTCGTTCAATCCCAGGGAAATGTCTTCAATTTGTTCCCCGAAAATGGTGCCAAGAATGTTATCACTAAGAATAATCCTCATATTGCAAAAGGATAAGCCCAGTACCCATCAAAAGGTTTGTGAATGTAAATAAAAAATTAAAGGTCAAATGGACAAAACTCGGCATAATAATGTTTTAACACGGAAATATGGGCTAGCATGCATAAGCAAATGAGGTTTTTATCAACTTCAGTCAGTGTTTTAAGGGTAAAGGTGAATAGAAGGAAGACTTAGTGAGGAAGGTGCATAGGTCTTCTATAAGCAATAGGCCTTCAAGCAGCTAGGTGAAAGAAAAACTCAGTCACAAGAATCTCTTGAACTTAAAGTTTAAAACACTGAAAAATATTCATAGCAACATTATAATCAAACATCCATTATAATACAACCACAACATCTCATATGGATCATCCAATCATGAGCATTTCAGAATAAGAGGAAACAAGATGATGAAAGGAAACTGACTTCTATTAATGAAAATGTCTCAAGTCGCATACATAACCAGAGAACATCTCTGTTTAGTCAAAATATTACAAAAAGGGAGCTCTGATCAACCATACAACCCTCTCATATCATTCATATGATGTATTTATAATCAAAATAGTAGACAACAACTAGGAGTGTGATCTGGCCTTCCTATCCTAGTATTCTCCACAAAAAGCTACAAGTCTTATATCTATACCAACAAATCTAACAAACTTCTAAAATCAAGGATCGTGTTGGAAACCACTCTAACAAAAATGAATGACATGTCTTGCTACTTGGCTGCCTCTTATCCAGTATCGTGTGTCTTCTCTTTTCTGTCCTTGCATGTATTATTTTTTCACGCCTTTTCTCCCCTTCCGGAAGGTTCTCCACATGTCTTGTTCCTTCTGTCAGAAGGAAACTCGGGTCAGTCTGGGCCTGCAAGAAAAACTTCTCTCTGTGGTACTTCGAGCTGACAATTTTTTGTCTCCTCGACCAGACCCTCCATGCTTCCATTTAAGGGGCTATTCAATTGTTCAACCACCAGTCCTTCTTTCATTAATTGATTTCTCCTTGGGATTAGGATGAGGCTTATTATTTCAGCAAGGAGAGATCTGGGTCATTTTGACATAATGAACCCTCTCCAGAGTTTCCTCATTCTTTCCTCTAGTGATATATTGGTCATGGTATTCTAATGTTCTTTTTCCCCTCTTGACATTCCTTTGATGATTTGGCTTAACACCCAATTTATGTTACTACACACTACTCTCGGATTGGACCCTATATAAGCACGTGATTACAGAATTTTTCAAGGGAGGTTTGGATCCACACCGCTCCGACCCCCGCAATCCACCACCAACTTCCACATACCTCTTTATCTATACAATGGTTTCGATTGTGGGGCCTCTCTAGGATTTTAATGTTCGATCATGTTCTATCCCCGCAATGAAGTGTGGTCGTCAATCTTGTCGCAATCTATGATCTGGGAACGCCCTACTTTTGTTGCCACGTGCTGATCAAGTTTATTCATCCGCCAACTCCAAAATCATTTTAACCGTGTTTAGATATGGCACCAAATTGGCGTTCGGGAGCTTTGAATGCTTAGCAGGAATACCTCCTGGAGGATGATATCCCAGATCCAACGTGGTGTCCTGAAATGAATGCCATGCATCCTCGGCAGATAAGTGCCATGTGCTGATTTGAAAAACACTCGTGGAGTGGTAGGGCCCGAAGAAACATGGTATCCCGATGTCACTTCAAGACTTCGGGCTTCGGGAGCTTTTGAATGCGATGCATGAATATCTCCCGAAGCGACTTTCTCCCGGTTGACGTGGGAATCTCTTGTCACTTCGAGACTTTGGGACTTCGACACTTCGGGATGTAGAGCATGGAAATATCCTTAAGTAACTTTCTCCTGGTTGATGTGGCAGTCTCTCGTCACTTTGGGACTTCAAGCTTTGAGATATTTTGAACGCGACACATAAATATCTCCCAAAGTGACTTTCTCCCGGTTGACGTGGTAGTCTCTCGTCACTTCGACACTTCAGACTTTAGAACTTCAAGAGTTCGGGATGTAAAGCATGGAAATCTCCTGAAGTAACTTTCTCCCAGTTGACGTGGCAGTCTCTCATCACTTCGGGACTTCGGCCTTCGAGAGATTTTGAACGTGGGGCATGACTATCTCCCAAAGTGAATTTCTCCTGGTTGACGTGGTAGTCTCTCGTCACTTCGAGACTTCGATACTTCGACACTTTGGGGCTTATGTCTGGTCATTAACCCTTGCGCGACTTTGAAACTCTGAATGCATGAGATCCATTAATCTGAACTGTACATGGGATCTCCATCGTTGAAAATTGAACCTGTCAGTTTGCTTGTATTTCAAGCCCGAAACGGACTGCTCTGAATGTTGCATTTTGCTCATGGTTTTTCCATGTGCATACAACATACTTGACCGACCTGTTGTAATCTCAATTAAAGTAAAAAAATATGACTAGTAATTTGAACCAAATCATGATATGCGTCTATCATTCAAGAAAGATAGAAAAAATTTGTGCAAAGAATCAGTCAAGGAAGACAATAAGGAAAAACATGTCATTGAACAAAAGGGAAACCAACTTTATCAACCAGAAGAGGAAAAACTTATAGGAAGGTATGCAGAAAAGAGAGAGACAGAGAAAAGGTGTAGACTTAGCTCTTAACAACAACTACATATGACCCATGACAACTTCATGTGATAACATATCCTACTGTAATATATTATTTCAAAGATTATCAAAATTCAAGTCAACATTCATAGAAGTGATGTTCAAGGTCTCGATAAAGTGCTAATAAGAATGTGGTAAAAAATTTAATGTTCTTATCACCATGTCTCCTCCTCCATATTCCAACCAATGGCCATCAAATATTCTCGAATATATTTGATCTTGAGAAAATTCTCCTGGGGGAATGCATGTTCAACCATCATCATTGAAGACAACATGTTCTTTAGGAAGAAGGCTCTGCCCTTATCCAATGTCCTAGGAAAATCTTTCAAATGTTTCTAGATTGTTGAGGAAGTTTTACTTATTTAGACCTCTGGAAACATATCATATGTCACAGAAAACCTAATCAACATCACAACTTCTTTGTCTTTCTCATTATATTATCATGGTCTCTACTTGCAATTATATGGTAGGTAAATTTACCAAGGATGATATCCGCCAAGCACCTGTACTAAAAATGGTTAGTTTCCGTTGCTTCCATTTGTTGTAGTTCTTTCCTAAAAACCTTTGACTCCCTTCCAAAATGATGTTGGGTAAATATTCCATAGGTTAAGGTTAAAAATAACCCAAGAATATAGTAATATGATGAATAGGTTTATAATAAATTTGTCTACAAACAACCGAAAAACACTAGATCTAGGAAAATTTGCTCACCACTAGTTGGAAATCATGTATATCTAGGAAAATCTTCTCACCTCCAAATCAAAATCACTTAGATATATTAATAAATAGCACAAAAAAACTCAATTTCTCCTTGGATATGTTGAAAAATAAAAAATCAACAACTAAAACTTCACAACCTGCAAATTTGGGCAACAATATAAGAAAACAAATGCTTCTTTGTCTTCTAATTCATCTATATTATCAATAAAACTAAGAAATAAGACTAATTTGGGTTGTAAATCATTTTTTACAATACTTTCCTAATCAATTATGTATGATTTTGTATGGATTTAGTATGATTGTACGACTGTTTTGTACAATAGCTAGGAATGGTGGATGAAAACAATCATTGAAAATGATTGTATGGTGGTTGAAAATGAAGTTCCAATTTAAAAATATTGACTTTGTTGTGGGAGAAAAATGAAATGATACTTGGTTTCAGTGAAACCCTTTTTGCCCTTTGATGTGATACACTAGTGATCCCTCAATCTATCTCTATCATTAGTAGTCCCTAGGTCTTCACGTTCTCACATGATCTGTGGCTCTAGTTGAGCTCTGATACTATATTACAAAAATAGAGCACATAAAGAAACCAAAATAACTCAAAAGAGTGGATCTCTGAAATATTTCTTATATAGGATTACAAGCAAGTCAAGTCAACCCACTTTATGAATGCGGGATAGATCGAGAAATACAATAAAGTGAAATAAGACATAAAAGCATAAAATAACCTAACGTCAAATTGAATTTATTAATGCCAAAGTGTGATATCTAATTGACCATTATAAGCTAATATTTACTTTAACATAAATAAATATGACATCAATATGGAAATGATGCAAACTTGTTTGAACATGCTAGAGGAAGGAATCTACAAATTGCACGAACATAATTGAAGACTAATTAAGTTTGAAATTCTTAATGACATTTAATTCACATATCTATGTTACCAAGATAAGATTTAATCCTTTTAGGAGTATTCCAAGCATCCTTTTCTTCCTTGAAATTTCCCTTTATAGAATCAGAATCATGGGTGAAATTTTTTACGTGTTTCAAAGAGGTTATTTCATTCTATAGAGAGGTTGCAAAATCGACTAAGTGTTTGATGCGGAGTAATATTTTTTTGGAAATTGAGTCATTTGGTCCACACTCTTTATTTCTGGATTGCACCTAACATGCAAATGCAAAGGTGTTTACATTTTCCATTCTTCATTGCATGCCCCCTCCACCATTTTTCCTTCTTTTGCACTCAACATAAATTTTAGCATGTAGAGGTGGGGTGATGGAAGGTGTTGATTTGTGTACCTTGGGAGGTGTTCCCCATGTGTTTTCCCTCCTTAGCACATGTGGGAAAGTCATTTGGCACTTTGTCCTAGTTACTTTATGTCTATTTGTACTTTGACTTTGGTTAAAGTGCATAATGTCACTTTTTTGATCACTGGCAAAAGTGAACATTAAATTACCTTTTGGTGATTTGAGGGGACATAAAGTGACAGGGGAATTAGCACAAGTGGGTTTGAGATTGTTGCATAGGAGTGATCTCAACACTGATTAGGGATGATCTCATCCCATGGATCATAGAGTTTTCATTTTCTTGCCTAAAGAGGGGTAAAAGGCCAAAGGAGAGAGCATAGTTCATGAGAGGGCTTTTGTTCATGGGAGGAGGATTTTTGGGTTTGGACTTGAGGTTTGTTGCATGAGGATCATAGGAGGAGGACGCTAGCTTTGCATGAGTGCAACTTGGAGCAGCTACCACCTATAATTTTGTGGAGAGACTTCATCTCTGAGGAGCATGGCATTCTGTTTGTTGCTACACGGAGGATTTCTAGCCATGATTTCGTGATGTCAGTTGCACCAAGTGACCACGGCAGGAGAGCCATTCCTGTGGAGGGGTTTTTACTATCAGGCATCTCAGTTGGATTATGGAGAATGGGTTTGAGAGAGTACACCATTTTTCTCCTTCTGGCAGTTTGAGCTGGGATATCTTCTTCATCTGGAGGTTCTATTTGTATCAGGTTCTTGTGTATTGTATTTATTGTATTAGATTATTTCTCTACCTCATATACACATCATATCTCATGGTTTTCGAGAGTTTTATCGAGTCATGTGACCAAAATACAATGTCTACATGCATTTTAGTTGTTGTTAAGAAGCTCTTAATTACGTCCATATTTCAGCATTAAAAGATAGAGAAGTAGGTGTTTTGTTGTTATTGGGAAGTATATATGTAATTTATCTAACATAAAAACTACTTGCAAAGGCACCAATCATTGACAACAACCATAACAAATCAGCAAAATACTTTTGGATTGTTGGATTTTATAAAACAACATAAAACTAATTAACTTATAGTTGAAACCTAGATATTTTCTTTGGTCAAAGACAGACCGAGAAGACTTGTTGATAGGACCTGGAATTTCTACATGGTATCAGAGCTTGGCTGCTGATTTTAGGTACTGATTTGGACAGTGATTGTGTGGCTGCCATATACACTCATTAAGCAGATTTTTGAGGACAACCATTGTCCCTTGTTAGTGACACTTAACAGGCCTGATTTGGGGCGGTTCGGACACCGGAGATGGTCTCTTTCCACACCTCGCCCGGTGAGTGAGGCTAATTTCTTTGACCTCTTTTCACAACCATTTTGTTGGGAGTGAGGGAGTCCAGTTCACATGTCTTTCACACTGTTTTGGCGGAGTGAGCGATGTTCCTTGGCAGAGTAGCATCAGTTTGAGTGTGCAGTTTGGCAGTGATTTCAGCATCTCAGATGCGGGTTGTGGATAGGCTAACTGGGGTTAGCGACTGGTCTTCTTGGAAGGCGAGAATGGTCTTCGTCTTGGAGGACCACGATCTATGGGATATAGTCGAGCTGATTCATTGCTAGAATTCCTTTGTACTCGATCTGGTGGCAGAATACAAGAAAAGAGGAACAACAGGGTGAAGAGGACTATTTCTGATGCATTCCAAGATCACATTATACCCCATGTAGTGAGAAGGCCATACATATCGAGATGTGGGCAGCAGTCAGCCTATATGAGCTTCGAATGAGAACGGAAGATGATTACGCATGATAGACTTCAGGGGCATTCGCATGCTCGTGGATGAGTCAGTTTCTTCATTCTTGCTAGATTCACTTGGTCGAGACGAGCTGGAGCCGTCGGTGAGGTGACCGTGCCCTCTTTGGTGAGCAAGCTTTGCATAGCTTCACCAAACCGTGGTCCATTCATTAGGAGGTATTGTTTCGGTGAGCATTTGCCCACATGGGAAGGTGTGGGATGACAGCTCGGAGATCGAATTGGCAGAGTCTTACGGGCGGGCTGACAGAGTGGGCAGGGGTGGAAGGATCTTTCTCACGGGCAAGGAAAGAAGGCCGACCCGTGGTGGTGGCAAGGAGTCCCAAGGCTGGGGCAGTGGAGGAGGAAGCGGTGGCGATGGTGGTAGGAATTGGCAGGAAGCGTGGTCATGGCGGTGGTCGGCGGGAATATGAAACGATGAAGTGCTTTGCTTGTCATAAGTTTTGGCACTATGTTGGATAGTGTCCGAGCAGGAAGAAGAAGAGTGGTGAATACGGCGGCTACGGCCCAGAAACCGATTTTCCAGACTTCGGTTTCAGCGCGAGGAGGTGTCGTTCGGTTTGCTGCGATTCGGTTGGTACTCACGGTCTCACATTATATGATAGCGAAACGTCGAGTCCATCACCGGTGTGAAGAGCATTTCAGCGATCTGGAGACAGGAGTCGGGATAGATATCTCCTTGCGGGAGATAACGAGTTGTTGTTGGGGTTGTACGGTTTTCTTTAGGAGAGAGGCTTGCCACTGATTTCATTCGCGATGTTCTCTTGATCAGGGGATGAAGAAAGAACTTGAATTCGATCTCACCTCCAGAATAGAGGTCTTGAGGTCTTATTAAGGGGCAACGACGTACTCATTTATCGTCGAGGTTGCTCTATAGACACAGGACAGGTGATTGGAGCGAGAAAGGGAGACTTGTATCGGTTACTGTATGAGCCACTACATGCATTGGTGGCTAGTGGCGTCGGCCGGACGATTATGTGAGTTGTGGCATCGCATGATGGGACACGTACATCATGGGGCTCTTGGAGAATTGAGAGAGATTGTGACCGGAGCGCCACAGTTCAGTTTAAGGCATGGGATGTTTGTAGAGGTGTGTGCTTGGCAAGTTTTCCAAGACATCGTTCCCCAGCAGTGACAACAAGTCAGCTAGGATACTGGATTTAGTACACGGATGTGTGTGGGCTATGTCATAGAGTCCTTGAGTGGTTGTTAGTATTATCTCAAATTTATTGATGACTACTCAATGAAGACCTGGATCTATTTCACGAAGGCCAAGAGTGAGGTCTTCCATACGGTTCAAGTTGAGCTCTTGTGGAGAACCAATCTGGAGGAAGATCAAGGTCTTGCGGTCGAACAACAGGGGAGAGTATTCCTCAAGACAGGTTGTAGACTTTCTGTGCCGGCCTTATCCGGAGAGAGAGATGACCGTACCCTAAAACCCCGAAGCGAGGTGCGAGAGGAAGAACGAAGACTATTAAGTCATGATGAGATCTATGTTGCGAGTTTGCCTTTGTACTTATGGCCGAGAGGCATGTTGTCACTAGGTTGCTCTGTGACGATCCCCATAGGATTTTAAGGAGATGACTCGAGAGGCCTTCAGGAGAGGCCGATGTTGAACGCCGAGTTTTGGATGCTTCGATGTTCTGCATGTCCCCTCGGAGAGGAGGGCGAAACTGAACCTGGCTGTGAAATTCCTAGTAGGATACCAGTGGCAAAGCCTACTCGGATCTACGCCCTTAGGAAAAGTGGTGGTGGCAGAATGTCGATTTGAGGAGGATAGAACTTTTACTAGATCGCTTGAGTCGAGCAGCGAGAGGAGGTTGATGGGGGTGCCGGATCTTGCGGTTCGGAGAACACGACCTGATTGTCAGTACACACCATTTTAGAGTGAAGCTGGTCACCATGCAACACCGAGTCACGAGGTTAAATATTCGGTCGGATGGGGCACTGAGACTTGAGAGAGAGTCGACCTTGGGGATGTGAGTGTTGCGGCGAGTCTGAGGCCATTACTGAAGAGAGACACTTCTCAGCGACCACTTGAGGGAAGAAGGCAGAGATGGTTCGAGGGGAGCCGAAGGAGGCCGTGAGAATGTAGAACCCAGGGTCAGTGGAGCAGAGGAGAGCCACGGTCAGTTGGAGCATACTTGCAGCACGGTGACTCTGTGGGGAGCGGTGAACCTGAACATTCTAGCGGCGATGGATCATCGGTATGGCGAGAGAGCCATGGTTGAGGTATGATTCTAATGCTTAACAATGTTTGGGATGTGAGATTCCAGAAGGCACGTGGAAATCCGTTGTGACTTCTAGATGGTTCCATATAAGACCAGATTGTACGGATAGCGTGGAAGCTCTAAAGGCTCGATTTGTGTACGGAAGCTAAGATTGAGGGGAGTCGTTATGATGAGACATTCACGCTAGTTGTGAGATACACTTCCATCGGGACTATTATTTCCATTGCGAGATGGGTTGGCGCATTCATGGATGGATGTTAAAACGCATTTCTGAATAGCTTCCTGAGGAGGAAGTGTGCATTGGCCCGCAGGCTTTGAGGGTGGTGTGAGGGAGACTCACGTGTGCCTTCAAAGAAAGGCACTTTATGGTCTGAAACAGCTCCCCGAGCTTGTTACTCACGGATAGACACCTATTTACTTCAGATGGGCTTCGAGAAAAAGCGATGCTGATCCAAACCTCTATTTCATCATTAGAGGTGAGGACATGCTCATTCTCATACCATATGTGGATGATTTGTTCATCAGTGGAGCCGAGGATCTCATAGCTGGTGCAAGCTGGGACTTGCATTATAGTTTGAGATGAGTGATATTAGGTTGATGCACTATTTTCATGGTATGGAGGTATGGCAGGAGATGGTCATATATTTCGAGCGGAGGAAATTATCACGTGAGGATATTACGGCCGAGTTTGAGATGGAGAATTTGCATGCACATATGCGACACCTATGATCTCGCTGGAAAAGCTTCGGCCTTGAATGTGGTGGTGGATGCTAGGATTCTGACTGAGTTGATCGGTTCGCGATGTATCGGTTAACACGGACGGTCTGTATTTCATTGAACACCCTCGGCCGATACATGTGACATGGTGTTCATATGGTTGGAACAAAACATGTCTTGAGAATATTCTTTGGGGCAGGTGGATATGGCCTAGATGCGTCAGACGAGATGAATTCGGTTGGTTGGCTACATAGATTGGTAGGCGGAATCATTGCTTGTGAGAGAAAGCTTCAGTCTTGCCAGTTGAAATTCGGGACTTGTTTCTGAGATTCCGTGGAAGCAGTCAGTTACTTTGAGTTATTAGAGGTAAGAATATAGGCGAGTGGGCAGTTGTGAGCCATTTGGCCATAAGATGTTGGTGGGTTATTTGGACAGGAGATGGCTCTGAACTTGATTCATTGTGATAATCGAACAAAACTCTCACGAGAATCGATGTTTCATAATAGTCGAAGCATGAATCGAATACCACTTCATCGAGATTGGGTTGAGGAAGAGAGGGGTCGTTCAGCTTGAGTACATTCCGACAGATGGGTTGCAAATATGCTCACCAAGGCCACCCGCGAGGCAAACATGTCTTTTAGAACAGATGGAAGCTTGGTGAGAACACTATCCTCGTGGGAGTGTTGATTTGTGTGCAGCAGGGAGTGTTCCCCATGTTTTCCTCATAGCACATGTGGGAAAGTCATTGGCACTTTGTCCTGAATTACTTTATGTCTATTGTACTTTGACTTTGGTTAGAAATTGCATTATGTCACTTTTTGGCAAAGTGAACATTAAATTACATTTTGGTGATTTTGGGGGACATGAGTAGACTTAGGGAATTAACCCAAAAGTGGGTTTGAGATTACATTTATGAGGTGATCTCAACCTTTGATTCGGGATGATCTCGTAGCGGATCTTAGTTTCATTTTGCTTTCTAAAGGGCAAAGGCCAAAGGAGAAGCATAGTTCATGAGGAGCTTTTGTTCATGGAGAGAGATTTTGGAGTTTGAACCCGAGGTTTGTAGAGAGGGCATAGGGAGGAGGCCGCTAGCTTTGCATGGGTGCAGCTTGGAGCAGCTACCACCTAGCATCATTTGTGGAGACTTCATCTTTGAGGAGGGCGCATGGCTTTGGTAGGCTGTTTTCTTTCTGGTGAGGTTTCTAGCCATCATATTTCCTTAATTTCAGTTGCAGGGTGAGGACAACAGTAGTAGGATCATTTTTTGTGGAGGGGTTTTCCATTCAGGCATCTCAGTTGGATTCTGGAGCGATATTCGCTTTGATTTGGAGGGGCACACCATTCTTTCTCCTTAAGCGGTTGGAAAACTGAGGATATATTTCTTCATCACAGGTTGCTATTGTAGGTTCTTATTGTATTGTATTCACTGTATTAGATTATTGCTCTACCTCGCCATGTACATCATCTCAAAGCTGGTTTCAGGGAGGGGTTTTATCCGGGGTCATGTGACCAAAAATACTGTGTCTACACATGCATTTTAGTTGTTGTTAGGAAGCTCTTATTTCTGTTCTTATTTCAGCATTAAAAGATAAAGTAGGTGTGTTGTTGTTATTTGGGAAGTATGTATATGTGGTATCTAATAGAAAACTACTTGCAAGGGCACTCAATCATTGACAACAACAACACATCAACAAAACCAAAACTACATTTGGCTGCATAACACATCAGCAAAACCAAAACTACAGTTGGCTGTTATAAAACAGCAGAAAACAAAATTTATGACAGCAAGAAACTTAGTGTCTTAGCTTGGTCAAAGACAGACCAAGAAGACTGCTGATAGGACCTGGAATTTCTACAGAAGGAAGGCCTATTACTTGCACTGCGCCTTGTATCCCCACATCTCCACACCATATTTTCATGTATATGAATGAAGCATGTCATTCCACTATAAAATGTGTATCTCTACACTTTGTATCCTTGCATCACAACCACTTGTACATTTGAATCTTTTCTAAGATGAATGTAGAGATATAAGGCAGGGTGGTGGAATGGATTGGCAAGTGCCTTCACATCTACATGCTAAATTAGGAGCATTCGAAGTATCCTTTGCTTCCCTGAAATTTCCCTTTTAAGAATCAAAGTCACTGGTGAAATTCTTATAGTGTTTCAAAGAGGTTCTTTCATTCTACAAAGAGTCTGCAAAATCCACCGTCTCTGATACAAATTAATATGTTTTAGGGTGTTGAGTTGTTTGGTCAACACTTCACATATCCACATTTCTTCAAGCATGGAGTTGTAGATGCATTTGCATTCCCACTTTTTCCTTCTTTATCACTTGACATTTTTTTTAGCATGCAAATGCATGGGATGGAAGGAAATCCCATAAAAATATCATCATTCCACATCTACGAGTCTCCACATCCCTGTTTTTATTTTTACAATGTGAGTGTGGAAGTGCGTGTTAATCCATTCCACCACCCTGCCTTATATCTCTACCTACATATTACATAATGTCCACGTTCTATGATGACATGAACCGTTATTAATAAATGATGTATGGTGACAACAAAATGACAACAAAATATTTTATGAAAAAAATTGCGCACATAACATGAGATCTAATCATAAATAATTTGGTTGTGTTTGAGATTTACATTAGAGGTACCTAGAATAATAATAGGGAATATGTCTCCTAGAAGGCAAGGTGAACCCTATTTTGGAGAGATTATCAACTTGTTGGCTCAAGATAACATAGATTTTCACTGGTCTACTACACATAAATGAGATCAAATGATTAACAAGGAAGAGGGGAAGGAGAACAAATCTTGGGTTTTAGAGTTGTCGGAGAGGTCATGTACTAGTGTGCTAGGAAGTTTGAGGTCAATACCAACTAGTGAAGTTAAAATAACAAGAAAAAACGCATGTCCCTTTAGCATCCTCTACATTCAAAAGAATGATGTGCTTTCCAAGGCCAACTAAAATATTCAATATATTTAGCGTTGATGTCTTCCTAGATGCACATGGAAGTGGTTTTGGTATATTAAATAAATTCCTTTCTCAATCCATGCAATAAGTTCCTAAGGTGTATCAAGTTAACATCAATGAGTTGGAAAATCCCTACAAGAAAATAACATGTCTTTCCACTCGATTAGTCAGGTAGGAAACTAGAACACAAGTGGCCATGTACGTTTTGTATTTTTACTATACCTTGCATAAGGAAAAGGTATTTTATTTGGGTGAAGTTATCCCAAACAAAATTTCTTACTAGATGGCAATTTCAAAGGGAACAAGAGATTTTATATGACTTTCTATCTAGTTTTTTATTTGGTCTTTTGCAACGGTTTTGAAACATTGATACCATGAGGAGTTATAAACCATGAATATAGATCTAGTAGAATGGTAGTACCTAGGTATTTGGAGGCATACGACCCCATTTATTGTTTATAAAATCCAAAATTCTTTTGTGGGAAGGTTCAGGGATATGTTAACTGGGAAGGAACCTAAGTGTTTGACAATGGAAACCCATAATTTCTTCACTAGAAAGGATGAGTATTTTTTTGAAAATCATTACACCTATATCAAGATGTATGGATTCGAGGGAATCCTTATTTTCTTGTCAAATTCATATGTGATCATTTCTTCTCAATACAATTTTGTAGGCAATATGCTAAGTGGTGTGATTTATTTGATTAAAAGAAAATAAAGAAATTGCTTCCCATGCCCTTTAATTTTGTGGGAACTATTGTTGGAAGTATATCACATTTAGTTGAGATTCCATGGGGATTGAATTCCTTCGATTGGAAGGAAGAAGATGTTTTTATAGGTCGTGACCAAAGGGGAGTGTTAAAAACACACATGATAGGCGTTCTCCCTAGCCCATTTTCCCATAGTGTGAAGTACATGAATAAGGAGTTAAATATAATGAAGATATCAATATTGAATATAAGCATGTTGGTAAGGCACTCACACCTAACCCCGACTCTACTGGTAAGATGATGAATTTTTCCCTCCAAGGGGATACTCATACCTTGGTTAGATCAAATACATGATCAAAGAGGAAGATTCTTTAGGTGAAAAAAAAACATGAAGCCATTATAAAACGACACCTTGAAGGAATGCATAGAGGTAAATCTAGAGCCAGTACATGAGGAGGATATATTGTGAATTTCGCTAAGAATATCCCAACTTCCACCATAATGGAGTTTCTACTTCATTTGGAGATGGATGTAAGAAGAAGACGAATGATACTTTTGGTGGGGATGATGGTGGTGAGGATCCTAATAAGTCTGAGAGAGGAATAGAACATGTTATTCCTATCATCCTTAAAATGAAAAGGTCTTTAAATAATGACAAGGAATAGTTATCTGAAGGACATGCTGAAATGAAGGTTGAAAATGTGGATGATATGGAAATTGAAAACAATTTTGACAAATTCCATACTTGGAAAATTGCACAACACAACTTGAGAAGAAAAAATTAATTACAAAGGAGGTCATACAACATGACCTACCTACCTGTGAAGAGAAGTCTATCACCTTGGACCATGCAAGTGATGATAAGCAAACCAAATCACTACGATTATCTAAGGTGAAGATAAAGGGAAAGATACTCTTATAATACCACAATGTTGATCCAAGTGGACATCGGTGGCCGTCCACCTATTCCACTAGCTCAAAATACAGTTTCCATCTTGGCAGTTTTTCTACAGTTTTTTCGGGTCCCAAACTTCTGGGGTCATTTTGAGGCCCTAAATGATGTTTTTTTGACGTGGCAATGCCCAATAGATTTCAGAGGATTATATTGGGTTGTTCAAAATGTGTACTCCTTGACTAGATATTTCCGACGAGGTACCAAGCGCCCCAAACAAAGATCCTATGCAAAAGTTACGCCCTCGGGAAGTTGATGTATCAACTACCCCCATTGGGGCCCACAAACCTTTTGGTGTTTCATCTTCCGAAGTTAAGGTTTTGGATGTTTATGGTTTTCTCATTTATGATTTATGTTAAAAGGGCCTTTGGAAGCCTTATTTTAATCATGTTCTTGCAAATGAGTGTAGTTGTCACATATGTTCTCAGCGATAAGATGCCACCATTCTAGCGAGTTCATTTCACTCTGTATTTTTACAATTTTTTCCTATTTCATTCATTAATAGAAATTGAGTATTATTGTATCTATGTGTTTCTTGCAATATCTATGTGTGTTTCTTTGTTATATCTCTTCCTTCATTTCGTTCTTAGCATAATCCATATCAGTGGTATTAGAGAAGTCTTCTCCTTGTCGTTTCTTAGTGCATGTCCCCGACGAGGTCAGTGTATAAAGAGTTGGGTCTCGAGCTAGTTTCTATTTATGAAAACCATCCCAAGCGGCCTCCCATGGTGGAAGAAAAGAGAGATGAGGGAGCAGGAGATCCTATCAAGTTTTTGCTTGCAAAATTCCTTGTGCAACATAGGAATGATATGGTGGCTATTTTTTCCCAAATCCTTCAACGACCGTAGGCAACAACAGATGCATGTTCGTCAAGAGGCCACTTTGGAGGCACTACCCCCTTCAAGGTAAAATTTAATTTTGATATTATCGTATTTGAAGGTCAGATAAATGTAGATTCTTTGAAAACATGGTTAAATATACTAGAAGGTTATTTGTGTGTTCACAATTTTTCCAATGGGGAAAATATCACCTTTGATCTCCTGAAGGTTGTCCCGCATGTCAAACATTGGTGGGAAACTTACTATGAGAAAAACTCCACAGAGGAGTCTGGAATATTTGGGGCCGAGCCCACTTGGGACTCTTTTATGGATATTGTCAAGGAACAATATTACCTTGTTGGAAACTATGATGACCAATAGACGAGATGGACCACAATGCGTCACGAGAGGGACCAAATAGTGTCAGAGTTAAAAAATACCTTCCATACCTTGTGCACCAAGATGGGTATTAGATAATTTGAGAGACATATGGTTCTAAAATACTGTGGGGGTCTACATAGGTACATCCAGACAAAAATGGAGTTTCTGGACATCTCGTCGTTGGGAGCCACTTATTGATATGTTGTCAAGATCGAGCAAAAATTTAAGCAAAGGAATAAGTAGGAGTTTGGATCTGTGGATGCATCACGTGATCCTGGAGGATCTTGGTGTCCACCCACCTATTCCAACTAGCTCAAAACATTTTTTTGGCAACTTGCTATTTTTAGCAATTTTTTGGGTCCCAAACTTTCGGGGCCATTTTGAGGGCCTAAACGGAATTTTTTTCCCAATAAGACACCTAAATAACACCATAAGTCTCTTATTGATCTCCCTAAATGAATATCCTCGTTAAGACCTTTCCAACGAGCTATTGTGCGCCCTAAACGAAGATCGTATGCAAAAGTTACGACCCTGGAGGTTGATGTACTAACTTTCCCCAACAGGGCCCACATGACTTTTGGCGCTTCATCTCCTAGGGTTAGATTTTTGGATGTATAAGGTTTTGGAATTCATGTTTATGGTAAAAATTCCTTCGGAGTCTCATTGTACTCATATTATTGCGAATGAGTGTAGCCATCACAACTCTTCTTAGAGATAAGTTGCCACCATTCTAGCAAACTTGTTTTCAGTCTGCATTTTACAGTTTTCAACATATCTCTTATTTAATAGAAGTCAATTTTTATTGTATCTATGTTATTGTTCATTGTGTCTCTTTGTTAATATTATAAATCCGTGTTTTCATTTTGTTTCGCTCATAAATCCAGATCAGCACAGCAAAATCCGAGAAAAGGTAGCCCCAACAAATAGAACAAAGGACAAAGCAAGGATGGACAACTAATCTAAGCCGAAAACCAAGAAGGGTAATGGGAAGACAAAGAAAAACACTGGGAAGTGGTACTAGTTCCATAAAGTCCCCTGGGACAACACCAATGAATTTCTCTCGGAGCAGTCATTCGTGGCCTAGCTAAAATCCTCAAAGTTAGATCCAGGATCTGACTCTGATTCAGAGCCAGACAAGGCGAAGAAAATCATTGATGCAGAACCCAGTGCCATAGTCACCACCACCAAGATCCAGCCAAAAGAACCGAAATATTTGGAGTAAGGTGAGTGCATTTTTCACTCACAGATGTGGGTGAAGGGTGCTCTGCTACATTTCATCGATGATAGTGGAAGCCAAAAGAACCTCATATCAACAAAGGTCATAAAGCGGTTTGAATTTTCAAAAAAACCACATATGTACCCGTACAACATTGGGTGGCTCATCCAAGGAAGAGATCTCCATGTTATCCAACAATGTGTCCTTCCCTATGGCATCAATCCCTTCAAGGATGAGGTATTGTGTGATGTTTCCCCACTTGAATTTTGTGATGTTCTTTTAGGCTAGCCAGATATGTGGAAACATCATGTTGTATATGATTCTAAAACTCGTAGTGTCATTGTTATTATGGGTAGACAATTGTACAAGATACCAAAGATAGCTCCACCTACCACAATTTCTTTGGTCTCAACTAAGTAGTGCAGGATGGTCAACCCCTAGACTGGGAAATATGACCTCTTTGTGATTCACTCTCAGAGTGAGTAGAAGACTATGACCACATCCATGGCCTCCACATGGGGATCCTCTAAGCAACAAAATCAAGTGGACAAAGTTGTGGAAGAATACCGAAACATATTCACTTCATCTACCATGGTGCCTCTACACTATCAAGTCAAGCATTCAATTGAGTTGAACCCTATAACACCTTTGCCTAATGGGCCAGTATATTGACACTCCCTCCTGGAAAATGAGGAAATCAAGCGCCATATTCAAGAGTTTTTCCAAAAAGGGCATATTCGACCAAGATTCTCACCCTGTGGAAGCCCAATTGTGCTTGCACAGAAGAAAGACGAGACTTGGCGAATATTTATTGATTATAGAGATTTGAAAAAAATCACAGTCAGGAACCGATACCCAATTCCCTGAATTGATCAATACCTTCTCAACCATCTCAAGGGGGCCAAGTACTTTATTAATATTGATTTGAAGTCCAACTACCACCAGGTTTCCATAGAACAAATTGATTTATGGAAGACTACTTTCAAGTCTAAAAAAGGTCTTTTCGAGTGGTTGGTCATGCCCTTTGGCTTGATGAATGCCCCCAAAAATTTCATGAGATTGATGGATGACATCTTCGGCCCTTCACCAATTCCTTTGTGGTTGTATATTTGGATGACATCCTTGTATTCAACAATAGTTGGGAAAAACACTTGCATCACATCCAACAGGTCCTCCACACTCTACGACAACACAAGATATATGCTAACTTAGAGAAATGCTCCTTCAGCATGAACATGGTCTAATACCTCAGATACATTATATATGAGCATGGTGTGCATGCCAATCCAACCAAGATCCAAGTCATTTGTGATTGGTCGAGATAAACGACACTAAATGAGATTTGGAGCTTCTTAGGCCTTGCCAATTTTTATCATAGATTCGTATTGGGGTTCTCCCATATCACATGGGCTCTCAACCAATTGACCAAGGGTGGTTGCAAATCCAAATTTGTGTGGGGCAAATCACAGTAGAAGGCCTTTGAAAATATGAAACATCACTTATGCTCAGCCTCGGTGCTCACCTTACCCAATCTTCAAAAACCATTTGATATTGAGACAGATGCTTCTGATTATGTTGTTGGTGTCATTCTCACTCAGTACATTTATCCAGTGGCCTATCATAATGACACACTCTCAGATATCGTTCGTGTTGGTTGTGGAGCCTGATTATCTTCTTGATTCAGAGGTTTGTTTTAGCCGAGCTTGGAACCCATTCCATAAAGAAGGTGTGGGGGGGGGGATTTCCCCCCCACAACAGTCGCCAGGGGGGGTGGTGACATTTTTTGTAGCCCCCCTCTGGCGAGGGATTCGGGGGCAGTGCCCCCGAAGAAAATATTGGGAAAAATTTCCTTGTAAAATATTGTAATTTCGTAGTCAAACTTGACCGTTCATTATAAGGTCGTAGATCTGACAGTAGAAGTTATTGTTAGGGTTTTTTCCCTAGAAGGAAACTCTCTCTTAAGAGGGAATTGTATTGCAAATTTTGTATTCTGAGAGAAGAGACTGTGAGAGAAAGAAGAGGAAGTTATAGCAGTTGAGTTGTAGGTTGTGTCCCTTCATTTTGCTAGATAATAAAAAGAAAGGACCTAGAAATTTCTCTGGTGGACGTAACCCACACTGGGTGAACCACGTATATCTGTGTCTCTATTGTGTTACATATCTTCTGTGTTTTATTTCCGCATTTATTTTATTTTATTTCTCTGCGATCCTGTTTTTCTAACAGTTAGTAAGTACCCCACCTATGACAAATAAATGTATTCCATCATACGATCCTGTCACCAATGGAAGTATTACATTCTAGGGAAGGAGACAAAAATCCATATAGATCAAAATCCTTTGCAATTCATGCAGACACAAGGAACATTGTAGAATGACCACCATCAAAATTGGTCCACATGCTTGCAACAATTTCACCTCAACATTAAGTATAAGAAAGGGATAACCAATCACGTAGTTGATTTCCTCAAGAGACCTCAACTTGTAGCAATAACCACAATGCTCGACTCTTGATGGCATGGGACTTGCGGGTGGTCCCAACTCTATGGCAGTGATCCCGAATTCACTACGACCTACTAGATGTTGGGAACATGCATGATCGTTGTCGACTTCCATCTTCAGGATGGACTGCTATGTCATATGGGTCATATTTTTGTTCCTTCAAGAAAGTGTGCAAAGATTATTTGGGAAGCCCCTTATAGTCAAGTGGCAGGATACTTTGGCATGGAGAAGACAATGGCAGTCATAAATAAGTATTTCTAGTGGTTGAAGCTTCGACAGGATGTTAGTAAGTATATCAGATCTTGCACTGCCTAGTCCATTGCCAAGCCAACCATTAAAAAAAAAGGATTGTACACACCTTTGCTTACCCCCGACAATCCCTGGGAATCAATCTCGATGGACTACCCATCAAGTCTCCCCTCCACCAAGCATGCCAATGACTGTGTATTTGTAGTGGTTGATTTATTCTCAAAGATGGCCATCACTTTTATCTACCACAAACCATCATATCAAATTGGGACAACAATTTCTTAAGAACATTTTGGTCGAGCCTTTGGTCGTTGTTGGACACCAAGTTCACTTAATCCACTACCTTCCACCCTCAGAATAATGGATAGACAGAGGTCGTCAATAGGATGATCATGCATCTCTTGTGCATGTACAACTTCAAGCATCCACGCAGATGGGAAGAGATCCTTCCTTATGTCCAACACAACTACAATCGATCCCTCCATAGCTCGAATGGCCACAATCCTTTTAAGGTGGGCCTAGGATTTCAACCATTGTGCCCCATTGATGTAGCACTGCCCCTTGCATCCACACAAAATGAATCTTCCCATGCTCAATCTGAGGCCAACAAGGCCACCAAATTCATTGAATGGATTCAACACATCCACCAATAGGTCCATGATATTTTTCATAAATCCAATGCTAAGTACAAACAACGCCATGGTACAAATTGGGTTCCCCACACGTTTCAGGTAGGCGTTAAGGTTTGGTTGCATTTGCAGAAAGATCGCCTTAAAGGATCCCATCAAAAGTTGAATCCACTTTTCTATGGACCTTACACCATCACCAAGGATATGGGAAACAATTCTTTTGAGTTAAGTATTTCCCCCTTCCTTGGCTTATACCCAATATTATATGTGGACCTCCTTCTGCCATATTTTCCACCACTACTGGATACATCAGAAGTGGGGGAAGTAGTTGACACCTACATAGATCAACCATGACTACATGGAACAAGAAACCATTGATCGAATCATGGAAACATAGGTTAAGGGCACCCTCCAATAGAATATCCAACTCTATCAGGTTGTCAAAGCCGAGAAACTTTTGCACCAAGGCAAGTGGCTCACCAAGCGTAAAGTTCAACAAAAGTTTCCTCATTTGATGGGGGCACTCAATGCAATGGATACCAATTCTTCCTAAGGGGTGATGACTGATCCATGTGAACATCAGTGGCCATCCACCTATTCCACTGACTCAAAATATAGTTTCCACCTTGGCAATTTTTCTACAGTTTTTTGGGTCCCAAACTTTTGGGGCCATTTTGAGGCCCTAAACAATGTTTTTTTTGGCATGACAACTTCAAATAGATCTTAGAGTATTGTATTGGGCCATTCATAATGTGTACTCCTCGACTAGATATTTTCGATAGAGTACCGAACACCCCAAACGGAGATCATATGCAAAATTTATGCCCTTGGGAAGTTGACGTATCAACTACCCCCATCGGGGCCCACAAACCTTTTGGCGTTTCATCATCTAGAGTTAGGATTTTGGATGTTTAGGGTTTTCTCATTTATTCTTTATGTTAAAAAATACCCATGTGAGCCTCATTGTTATCATCTTCTTGCAAATGAGCGTAGTTGTCAAATCTCTTCTCAGAGATAATCTTCCACCATTCTAGCGAGTTCATTTCACTTTGTATTTTTACAATTTCTATAGATTTCATTCATTAATAGAAATTGAGTATTATTGTATCTATGTGTTTCTTGCAATATCTCTATGTGTTTCTTTGTTATATCTCTTCCTTCATTTCATTCTCAACATAATCCAAATCAAATGTTGTTTTTATGATAGTTTCAAAGCCTTTGGTGTAATGAAGATGCATGAAGCCACATGGAAGATGTTGAAACATTATGTGAATGAGCAAAAGGAAATTACAAGGTTGAAAAAGATGATTGTAGAGATGGAAAGTGCGTTGAATCCTAAACCATTGTTTACATAACCAATTGTTTTTAAAGCACTTCGATATACCCTAAGAGAATATTTGGAAATATCTACGAAAGTGAAGGCATCTCGATAATTGTTGTATGGAGTTATGAAAGCTATGGCGAGCAATGTAGAGGAGATGATGGTTCTATGTTTTGAATTGTGGGAAATTACTAGAAAACGTTCCATGCTCAATGGATTTCAATGAGTTTCAATGAAATATTTGTGGACATATTTGTTAAAAATCTCAGAACTATGAATGATTGCAAGAGACAAAAGGAAAATCTCCCTTTGGATAATAGAGTGAAGAAAACAAGAGGGGGATGGGATAGCAATATTAATGTTTTGCAACTACTGATAGAAAAATTTGATGTCATTGAGTAAAGGAGAGCTTAGGATTCTTCAAGGAAATTGAAGACATGAAATATTTGAAGGGCCCTATGCTCGGACATGATGGTAACATTCTCATGAAAGAGGAATTTGAATCTAAACTAAATAAACCAAGTTTGCTTTGGGTGCAGAATTTGACAACCTCACGAATTTCTTAGAAGTGGAAATAATGAGGTGGCTCAAAGAATTTGTTGTGGACAATGTGGAGCATAACTTGGTAGATACAGATCAATGTGGCATTCTATGTGGAATTGAAGATGAAATATTTGAGCTAAAGGTGAAAGAGGAAGAAAATCACCATGGACCCACTTCATGACTACATCAAAGAATGGGTAAATCAAGCTATAGTTGCAGTCTCTAAAGCTACATGAATCTAAAAATTAGTTAAAGTAGTTAGGACTTCTTGTACATTCTTGGCTAGCTTGGATATGGTATATATCAAAGTTTCTTAAAAAAAGGAAGGGTTTAGATCATATGGTATTTTTGCCTCCACAATTCTGTAAGTAAAGAAATTGAATATTTCATCCACTTCTTATTTGTCTTGGTATTTTGCCATGTTGTTGTTTTTGTAAGCATTATGACTATGAATGCAAGGCATTGGTTAATCTTTCCTCCTAATATGTTTTTAAGATTTCCCTACTATTCCAAGTTTGTAGGAGCCATTTTCCTATGTTCATTGAATCTTTATAAAGTCATAAGGCAACATTGATTCAAACTTGCAAAACGGTTCATATTGGGATTAAGTTTTAATGTTTTGATAAGTTACGATAGAGAGTTATCAAAGACTACTTTGCTTTATAACTTTTGTATTTAAAATATTAAAGAAATATTTTAAAGAAAAACTTATTTATTTAATATTTTAAGTTTCTTTGAAATATATATCCACCATTCCATGTTTATTTGCTTTATGACTTTTGTATTTAAAATATTAAAGAAATATTCTAAAGAAAAACTTATTTGATACTAAGATTTAATCTTTTAAGTTTCTTTGAAATATATGTCCACCATTCCATGTTTATTTTTTTTTGTTGTTTTTTATTAAATTTTAAATTTTGGATGTTGTAATATGTGAGTTATAAGTGAATTTTTCGGTTATAATTACTTTCTTCTTTTATATTATGCAATAATTATGTTTTTCAAGTTTTTTCTTCAACAATAATATATGTATGAATGATATTTTGGTTATGTTTAAGAATTTCATTTTATTCATTGAGTTTCAAAGATTATGTAGAGATTTTTTTTTATTTTTTTTTTCATTTCATAAGTTTTCAAGATAAGCAATAACGATAATTATTATCTAAAAAGAGGAATGCCACCTCCATAAAAACAAAGGAGGGTGCTCCTTCCCATTAGGGATTTTTCTTAATGTTGATCATCTTCTCTTGTGAAGAAAAAGTGATAAAAAAAACTCGAGACATGCATCAAGCCTAATTTTGAAATAGAGAAACTAAAGATGGAAGCAAGAATGTTGGAGTTGGATCAGGGCCAAAAATCATATAAGGAGCAAAATGTATAAAAATTTCATGAAATAATGAGAATTATACTATTTGTAAGGAGAAAGGATTTGAAAAACTCCCCAAAAATAAGAAATTCGTGAAAGTATAAAAAACAATCTTGCTGAGGTGGATAACAATATCAATGTGATTTTATATAGAGTTCATGTTTTGGATTGAAAATAAAAAAATCAAAGATAAACAAAGATAACATAAAATCATAAAAACTAAATAATAGGAAAATAATTAATTTCTAAGTTAATTATATTTTTATCAATGTGAGTTTATAAAGAGTTCATGTTTTGGATTGAAAATAAAAAATCAAAGATAAACAAAGATAACATAAAATCATAAAAACTAAATAATAGGAAAATAATTAATTTCTAAGTTAATTATATTTCTATCCTTCTTCCTAAGGGTAATTCATTTGAGTACTTTTCATAAAGAAAACACAATCCCTAATAAGACTTAAAGAATTAAACTTAAAGAAATAAGTTTAATGTCAATTAACATAAAATAGTTCCTCCTGTGTGGACTTTTATTTCTTCCTTAAATATACATACATAAGAATAATTCATTCTTGAACAATGCATTAACTATGTAATAATCCATGCATGTATATTTTCAAGACATGTTGTAAAACATGTGATATGCATAGCATTCATTCCAAACCCATGGGAAATCTAGTCATAAAATTCACAATGGATTGACTTAGGGAGTGTAACTATCCAAGTATGACTTATCATTAATGCATATGATCAAAAGGAATTATAATACTCCCTACAATACATGAAACACCTCATAACTAACTCCTTTTCATTATACTTGTGTTAATTATAACCCCAGAATGATTTTTTTATTTGAATGTTGCAAGTTTGTTCTATTAATTATAATATTCACAAATTGGGGAAGGAAAAAATGGTGCATCACGATAGAAGGAAGTTGATAATAAAAAGGATGTGATATTGTAGATGAAACTTATTATAGATTCAACTAAGTTTGGGTGAAACAACTTAAAAAAGAAAGAGCTAATAATAATAAATTCAAGTACCTTACTTATCATGAAAAATCACTTGCAAAACATGTAGAAGAGGCTATCAACGAATCTTATTGAAATTGGTTGGAAATGTAGGCTATGATATTGACAATGGATTTTAATAAAATATGATTTAACTTACCAAATATCCCACAATTGCATGCAAAAAATTCCCTTTAAGTTTTTGTTAAGTAGGAGTTTCTTATTCTATCTTTGAACCTATAATCCCTCATTTTGACCCCTAGATTATGTATGTATATGTTTAGTGAAACCTCACTAGAATCCTTGAGATACATGGTTTAGTATTGAAGCATGACATGATACACTAATTATTCACCATGTTGGTAATAATTCCCACTGTGTATTTTGGTTTTGTATGCAAGTACATTAGAATTATAACATGGAAATGACTAAAAGGTTGCAAGCGAATACAAAGGTGGATATGATTCCATGAGAGGGGAAGAAAAGGGACTTATAAAATATAATATTTTAGTGTTGCCTTATGATCATTAAATGTTAACCAACCTTGGGAAATAAGTGTGCAAGAGAAGGATACATGGGCTTCTTGTGAAGACACATGGTATCTTCTTAGCTTGGAGTATATTATCTATTATTTTAGGCATGCAAGCGTCTCTCTCTTTTTTATTATGTTGGTTCGTTCTTCTTCTCTCATGCTACTATACCTTCCTCTTCCTATGCATTATCCTTTTAGAGTTGCTATCATACTATGTGAAAACCATGAACAAAATTATCTATGAACGATGGCGAAAATATCAACTATTTCTCACCACTAGAAATGCATACTTCCCAATAGAAGAGATTCCTTTGTTTGTATTGGAGCACTGGTGGGAAAGGGGATTGCATGAGGGACTGTATTGTGGAGAAGGGATCTCCTTTCCTTATGTTGTGTAGGTTGAGATGGGAGAGTGTTGTTGGTTGAAGATGGATTGTTGTTCTAGGAGGAATTACAATGGTGTTTTCCTTCTCAAAAAATTATGGGTTGCGTTGTGTGAGAGAGTATAGAGCCAATCTTTATGAATTTTTCCCTTGTGGTCTCATAGCCCAGCTTGGGGACGACCTCTACATTAGAGTAGCTATGATTGTGCAGAAAACATTCGCTTGCAACGAGTTGGTGGTTAATTCCAACTAAGACAAGTATTTATTCTTTTCATTTTTTATCCATTTATGTTATTCATTTTCATTATGAATTATTGGAATGCAATGGGAATTTAGGTAAGAGTTAATGTGTTTGATTTCTAGTTGATTGTATTTATATGTTTTTAACTAAGCTCACCATGAATGCCAATAATCCCTTGAGTAAGATAAAATAATGCATATGATGTTACATGAGTGTTTACTATGTATTTTGATAAGATAGTATGTGGGTTGCATTCTAGATCTTAAGGTTATTAACATTGTTACTTTAATTTCCATAATTTGTTGAAGCTTACTACTACTTAAAATTTGTGTGCATATCATGGGAATTGTATCTTATTGTATGTGTTTATCCATTATTTATGTTTTATTGTTGCACTGATTTTGCCTTAATATGTATAGGTAGTTTGTATTTCATATGTCCATTGAATAATGTGCATTGTTGATGAACTTGATGATGTTAGAAGAAAGAAATCCTGAAGCTTGTATCCTGACAACAACAACAACAAAAAAGTCCACATATGCTACATATTCACAAGTCTTCCTCCGCATACACATGAATTGATTTAACCTACCAAATAGTCCAAATTTGCAAGAAAAATCCACCCTTCACCATATTTACACCGAAAGGTGTACACCTATTGGCAATGGGCACATTTAATAGGTTTTTAGTGCTTAATCAGTTTTGTATGGACAAGATTAAATATTGATGGAATATTCTTAGTTGTCCCAATAAATCAATGGTTGTGATTTCAACCACTAACTTCCTCACCATATAAAGGCATCCATTTACATGTTTATTTTTTTACTTTTACTTGATCATATTTAAAATTTACTATGGTGGCTAGTTGATTGCCACGTTTGAGTGATTAACAAAGATTAAGGTTTTGTTACAGAGTGGAGAGATGTGAATTTGTGTTTCATTGTGTGGGTCAGCAGAAACCTTTCAGCGTTCACCAGCCACGAGTTTGTAGTTGTGCTAGTTTATTAAGTAAGAGTTTCTTAATCTATCTAATTTTCCTCCAAATGCATAGGCTGAAGAAGATAAAACGTCAAAGACTTTTATGTATCCGAGATGTTTTTTAATCTTTAATTTCCTTTGGATTCTTGGAGAGACACTCTTTTTTGGTTTTGAAAAATGGATGCTAAGAAATTAATCCTATGCTTAGTGGGAAAGGAAAAAATAGATTGGAATAGTTATTAAAACACCAAAGACAACGAGGATGGAGCCCAAAAGACTTTTATAGTTTCCAATTGAATGTTTTTTTATAAATGGGTCTAGGAGGTTCTCAGCATGGGAATGTGCTTATAAAGGAAAGCATTGTTAATGCCTCTACCAGTGAAGGTGTCTACCATACTGAAATTTAAACACACAATACTATTTCTGAAAACTTGAAATAAAGGGGATTTGTTGCACTGAATAGGCTATGGATTGTTGCAAAAGATGTCTTCAACCTTTTATTTGGAATTGGTTTCAAAACTTAATATTTTTCCACTGTTACTCAATGATGCTTGCCACCTACCAAAAAAATGGGCAAATTAGTGTGTCAAAGATGTCTTATCAAAATAGAAACCAAATATTAAATTCCCAGAAAAAATGATGTGCTTTAGTATGTTTGATCATA
This sequence comes from Picea sitchensis, assembly GCA_010110895.2. NCBI lineage: Eukaryota > Viridiplantae > Streptophyta > Pinopsida > Pinales > Pinaceae > Picea > Picea sitchensis. The sequence goes on from SNQJ01S0001206.1 coordinate 139,805, forward strand.
TTTTTTGATAAGAAAAAGATAATCTGATTATGAAACTGTCAATGTGAACTAAACAGAGCAGTATGTCCGCATAAGAATAACAATGCAAAATTCAATCAGAAAAGTAATTTTCAATGAACATTACAATCTGGCATTGTATGCTCTTGGTAGCAATTTATCAGATACCACGTGTAAATTTCCTCTGCATTTCTGAACAAAGTCAAAAGTTGAGTCTTTCTTATATCTATGAAATCAATGGTCGCCATCTTACATTTCTCAAGAGAGATGTTCCTCGAAATAAGAATGATTTTCAAGATAATGAAAGAGGAGGGTACGATGGATTGAGTTCTCCTTATTTATGAATGTGATGAAAGAGGAGGGTACGATGGATTGAGTTCTCCTTATTTATGAATGTGAATGTGAGGAAGCATCCTTTGAATTTTCCTTACCACAATAATGAACACATACACAATAATAATAATAACACACACACACACACACACACACACACACACACACACACACACACGTTAATTCCCTCAAATGCAAAGTCACAAAAATCAACTAAAATAATTTCAAGCCTCTTAATGCACATATTACATTGCTTTGTATTCACGAGGCACTACAACTATGACCAAGAAGTAGAGAAATTAGATATGATGACATAAACAACCAACACATTGTGAGCAATCTAGTATCTCTTTTTAAGATGACAATGTGGTTTTGGTTGATTGTTCAATGTCCCAAACTTTCCTACCACTATGTGATGACAAGAAGATGGAGTCCATCTAGTGGTGAAAACATCGCCTACAGAGTGATGAGATATGGAGAGATGATCTACGTAATCAATTGTGGGTTGAAGTACAAAAGAAGTAGACTCTAAGAAAGAGGATCGAATTGTCTTATATAAAAAATGTTGGAACATTCTCAACATCAACGATGAACTCAACCTTGATGGAAACAACCAAAAGCTTTTCACCATTGCAACTCAATCTTAATCGCACTTCATCTTGTGGTTTGAACACTATCTAACTCTAAGTATATGTATGTAATTATAACTTCTAATTTCTTGATCACCAAAGTTTTTATATCAATTTCATCTTTTTAATTTTTTTATCTTTAATGAATAAAAATTAAAATAAATCTATGTTATCTTTAAAAATTAAATAATTAAAATATCTATCATATTTGTATCTATTTATATTTAATAAATAAAAATAAAAATTAACCTATCCTGTACTTAAAAATTAAATAATTAAAATTACATCAACTTATACACATATTATTAACTTATACACATATTATTAGATATGCTAGATTGTTTATCAATATTGAGTTCAAACATTATAAATATTTAATAATAATAATATCTCAGATTATTACATATCACTTTGAGTTTCTTTATGAAACCGTTTCACAACACTATTGTGCATGTTGGATAGGGAAAAGTGGTTTCGAAAATCAAAGTGATTCCACACATTAATTATTCATAAGACTGCAACATGAGATACCAATTCTAAGGACTAGAGAATTGAAAAAGGGTGGCAGAACGACTTGCAAAAGTTACACTCCATGAACTGTAAGAATGCCACGTGTAGGATGAGTGCACAACATTGAAGGTGTGAATCCAACATTTGTTTTTCCGAGGCAAAGAAATCGGGGAGGCAAAGAAATTCGGGTGTACTATGAGTTTACGAGTTTAAATGTTTAATGAATTTGTTTTCCCCTTTCAATATAAAGGGAGGGAAGTTAGTTATTTTAAATTAAAATTTTTAGTAAAAATAATTTTGGATTGAAGAAATTGGAAATATAATATATTAACATTATACAATTTGGTTGCAATAAGAGTATTTGAGGGTGTTGAATCCATTTTTGCATTAAAAATAACAATATTATCAATTTTAAAATTACAATTTTCACAAAAATTGTATGATGGAATTTCAATGATGACAAATTGGAAAAGTTCAAATAAAATATTTAACCTTATTCTTTTTCCTATCAAACCTTATACTAAACTAAATTGAACCCATCTTGGTGTTGGGTCATTGGTAAATGTAGAGGATGGTTCCCAAGATCTCGGGCAAAAGAGAAATATATCAAAGTGATTTCTCATATAATGCAACACAATGTGAGTAATTTCTTAATAAATTATGACAATGTACAAAAGAGTACACATTAGAAGTTTCTAGCTTGAGAATCATCAATCTTATTGAATAAAAAATTGTTAAATAACAAATGAATTTACATAAACTTTATGTAAAATCAAGAAAGACGATGCATGATACACTCAATAAAGGTCAACCCTCGAACAAATACCTCTTCATATGGGAAAATGGTATGACCCCTAAATTTCTCGTACACATTTAGTGGAACTAAATTGTCCCATTGATGTCCAAAACATAACATTGGAATCACCACTAGCATGGATCCAATGGATAATCATGCCAAAAACATAACATTATGATCATCACTAACATGTATTTAGTGGTAATCGTGCCATTTCCTATGGGGTTCATCTTACTCCGCTAAGATTTGAGTGCATCCAAATGAACCACCTTGTGTTAAGAACCCATAACATGAATGATCAAATAACATTTTAGGTTAAATGTTAACGTCATGAGGAGGAAATATAAGCATGTCAACTTAAGCTTGTTCATACACCAAATATTGGTGTTGGTGGTGTAATTGAATCAAGCATTGACATTGATGTATTCAAACTTGTAGCAGAGGTGTGTATAAAATTAGAATTGGGTATATCCATAAATCTCTCAAAGAGCATTAAGTGAAATGAGCCTTGAACTTGTAATTCAAAGGTCATAAATAATGAAATTTTTATGCCCAAAGATAAGCTCCACAATGACTTGGCTAAGAAGATGAGAAAATGTGAAAGTTGCATTCTCATCATTTGAGGCCAAAATAGAGTGTATAGTATATTGTTTTGAAGCTTGTGGTGAGTACTAAACCATGCATTTTTCAAAATCCAATTTTGGTGCCCATTGATTATACCTTTGAATGCATAAAATTCTTCCATGAGAACTTGGTCACATAACACGAACAACTTGCTTAGACCATACCTTAGTTATACTAAAGTTAGAATCAAGAAACTTGGGTTTGTTGGGAAGATTATGAAGTGATGCATATGATCAAGAGAATAATTGTTAATCTAAGGCCATTTGTAACTTTTTTAATGCATCAAAATATATAGTGTGGGAATGCATAAAATGGGGCCAAACTAAGCCAATATGTATGTTGATGAAGATGTGCTTGAATCATTGCCTACCAAAATGAAAAACTCCACAAGGGTGAGTTCGACCATTCTCAGGAAAAACAAAACTTTGGTAACGACATGGACTCAACTCACCAATGCAGCTTGGCCTCCATGGTTGGAATGAACCGAAATTGAAACTTGTGGGTGATGTAAGCATGATAAAGCATCATGAATCACTAAGATCAGTGAAATCATTCCCAGGGGCCGAAAATTTGGGCAAGGTGTGAAGCACCTGGTGTAAGAGACGTGTAATGAAAGTGATTGATTGTGTGATGAGACTTGACCAGGAAGAGAAAGGGCCATGTACTATTGTTGTTACTACTAATATGACTAGATGTTGATGTGAAGATAATGTTGCCCCATGTGTATAATTTGGGTTCAACATTACCATAAGTGACACACATATAATTTATTCTCTCTCGTGAGTGTGTTAAGTGTGATTCTTATTTGCATACAAAGTTTAGTGTGTGGATTGCATTGTGTGGGTTATGTACTTGGTTGTCTGAACCAAGTCTAGTGCACCATAAGTGTTGCACATAAGATATGCAACACTTATTACTCTCTAACAATATATGTATTGAGATGTAATATTCACTAGGAATTCAAAATGTAAATTTGATGTGAACAATAGAGTAATGTTCCCAACATATCAAACAAGATCAACTATCTATCACCAAAAACCAATCAAATTGTTTGTGTAAATCGATGTGCTCTATCAACTCTTCTTATATGTGTAAGATATATCCCAAAAAATCCATCAACTCATTTGTGTAAATCAATGTGGTCTATCAACTCTTCTTATATTTGTAAGTGGGGATGTGCCATCCACTCTACTATGTGTGTAAATAAGTGGGGATTAATCCATTTACTCTTCTATTGCGTGTAAATAGGGTGATACATCTACTATTTATATGTTATTGGAAGTAGGGGTGATCCATCTAGTTTTCTTATGTGTTAAAGTGGTGAAAGATCCATCAATTCTCTTGTGTTTTTATACGGGGGCAATCCATCAACTCTTCTAGTATGTGTAATTTGGGGTGATGCATCAACTCTAAATTGTTTGTGTAAATGGGGTGATCCATCCTCTTTTCTTGTATGTTTAAGTGATGTTGATCCATCAACTCTTTTATGTGTGTAAATGGGTAAATCCATCAACTCTTTATGTTTGTGTAAGTGGGGACCATCTCTCAACTATTTTCTCTATGTAAATGGAGTGAGCCATCCAATGTATACAATTTTTTTTTTTGTGTGTAAGTTGTGTTGATACATCAACTCTTCTATGTGGGTAAATGGGGTAATCCATCAACTCTTCTAGTATGTGTAAGTGGTGGTGATCCATGAACTCAATGTGTGTGGATGGGAACAATCCATCCACCCCTTTAGTATGTGTAATTGGAGATGATCCATTAACTCTTATATGTGTGTGTTAGTGGTGTTGATCCATCAACTCTTATGTGTGTAAATGTGAGTGATCCATAAACTTTTCCAATGTTAGTGGACATGATCCATCAACTCTTTTGTGTGTGTAAATGAGTTGATCCATCCACTTTTCTTGTGTGTGCAAGTGACATTGATCATCAAGTTTTTTGTATATTGAAATAGGGCTAATCTATAAACTCACTGTGTTAGTGGGGGTGATTTGTCAAATCTTTTGTGTTTGTAAATGCGATGATCCATCTACTTTTTTTGTGTGTATGTGGCACTAATCCAACAACTCTTCTTGTGTGTAAATGGAGGTGGTCCATTAGTGTTCCCAACATGTAAGTGATTTGTGTGCAAATGGGGGCCTTCCATAACTTTTATAGTATGTATAAGTAGGGATTATCTATAAACTCTTCTCTATGTGTAAATGGAGTGATCCATCCATTTCTTGTATATGTGTAAGTGGTGTTGATCCATCGACTCCTTTTGTGTATGTAAATGGATGCCATCCATTAATGCTTCTTCTATGTATAAAGAGATATTCCTCGGATATTCTTCTTTATATAAGTAGATATAATCCATCAACTTGCTTTGTGTGTACACTGAAAAGATTCACCAACTCTTTGTGTATGTTTAAGTGGAAGTGATTCATCATCTCCTCATCCATTTTTAAACGAGGCTTTCCATCCACTCTTAAATTGTGTATAAATGAAGGTAAATCCATTAACACTTTCTATGTGTATAAGTGGATATTCCTAGCTTTCTATATGTATAAATGAGCATTTCTCCCGATATCAATGAAATTGAATCAATCAACTTTCCTTGAATGTAAGTGATCAACCAACTATTTATTTTCCCATATGTGTAAGTAGTCAATCAACTCTTTATCTCTATTGAAGTAGAGTGATTCTATTGAAGTAGAGTGATTCAACATTTCTTAATATATTTTTAAATAAAGTGGTCAATAACTCTTCATTATAAAAGTAAAAATAATATAATTTCAAACAATTGTACAATAACAAAAAAGTATATCTAAACCTGCAAAACCACCTCTAAACATGCAATTGTGAAACTGGAAGATTCATATCTTGGCTCAAGAAATTCCCACATGTTTTTGCAACTCAAATATTCAACCTCATACCTTCTTAAACCATGGGTTAGGTTGGTCTCTGCTACTAAACAATTAGTGCAAACCTCGAGGCAACCGTAATGACTACATCAAAGAATGGGCAAATCAAGCTATAATTGCAGTCTCTAAAGCTACATGAATCTAAAAATTAGTTAAAGTAGTTATGACTTTTTGTACATTCTTGGCTAGCTTCGATATGGTATATATCAAAGTTTCTTAAAAAAAAAAAAAGGAAAGGTTTAGATAAGAGGGTATTTTTTCCTCCACAATTCTATAAGTAAAGAAATTGAATATTTCATCCACTTCCTCTTTGTCTTGTTGTTTTTTAAGCATTATGACTATGAATTCAAGGCATTGGCTAATCTTTCCTCCTAATATGTTTTTAAGATTTCCCTACTATTCGAGGTTTGTAGGAGCCATTTTCCTATGCACTCATTGAATCTTTATAATGTCATAAGGCAACATTGATTCAAACTTGCACAATGGTTCATATTGGGATTAAGTTTTAAAGTCTCTCTAAGTTACAATAGAGAGTTATCAAAGATTACTTTGCTTTATGACTTTTGTCTTTAAAATATTTATTTTTGATACTTTTAATCCTTTTAAGTTTCTTTGAAATATATATCCGCCATTCCTTGGTTGTTTTCTGGGATGACATTGTTTATTAAATTTTAAATTTTGGATGTTGTAATATGTGAGTTACAAGTGAATCTCTCAGTTATAATTACTTTCTTCTTTTATAATATGCAACAATTATGTTTTCCAAGTCCTTTGTTCAATAATAATACATGCATGAATGATATTTTGGTTATGTTTAAGAATTTTGTTTTATCCATGGGGTTTCAAAGATTATGTAGAGGCTTACTATTTAATCTTTTTCCGTTTCATAAGTTTTTAAGATAAGTAATAACAATAATTACCATCCAAAAAGAGGAATATCACGTCCATAAAAACAAAGGAGGGTGCTCCTTCTTGGTAGGGATTTTTCTTAATGTTGATCATCTTCCCTTGTGAAGAAAAAGTGATAAAAAAAACTCGAGACATGCATCAAGCCTAATTTTGAAATAGGGAAACTAAAGATGGAAGCAAGAATGTTGGAGTTGGATTTTTTGGAGCCACTCTAAGGGCCAAAAATCATATAAGGAGTGAAATGCAAGATTTATAAAAATTCCATGAAATAATGGGAATTATACTATTTGTGAAAGAGAAAGGATTTGAAAAACTCCCCAAGAATAAGAAACTCGTGAAAGTATAAACAATTTTTGTGTTGAGGTGGATAACAATACCAATGTGAGTTTATATGGAGTTCATGTTTTGCATTGAAAATAAAAAAATCAAAGATAAACAAAGATAACATAAAATCATAAAAACTAAATAATAGGAAAATGATTAATTCCTAAGTTAATTATCTTTCTATACTTCCTCCTAAGGGTAACTCATATGAGTACTTTTCATAAGTAAGACACAATCCCTAATAAGACTTAGGGAATTAGACTTAAAGAATTAAGTTTCATGCCAACTAACATAAAATAGTTCCTCACCCTATGTGGACTTTTATTTCTTCCTTAAATATACATACATAAGAATAACCCATTCTTGAACCATGCATTAAATATGTAATAATCTATGCATGTGTATTTACAAGACATGTTGTAAAACATGTGATATGAATAGCATTCATTCCAAACCCATGGGAAATCTAGTCATAAAATTCACAATGGATTGACTTAGGGAGTGTTATCCAAGTATGACTTATCATTAAGGGCAAGGTGCATAGTGCATATGACCAAAATGAATTATTATACCCCCTACAATACATGAAATACCTCATAATTAACTCATTTTCATTATACTTATGTTAATTGTAACCCTAGAATGATTTTTTATTTGAATGTTGCAAGTTTGTTCTATTAATTATAATACTCGCAAATTGGGGAAGGGAAAAATTGTTGCATCATGATAGAAGGAAGTTGATAATAAAAAGGATGTGATATTGTAGATGGAACTTATTATAGATTCAACTAAGTTTGGGTGAAACAACTTAAAAAAGAAAGAGCTAATAATAACAAATTCAAGCACCTTGCCTATCAAGAACAATCACTTGCAAAACATGTAGAAGAGGCTAGCAACAACTCTTATTGAAATTGGTTGGAAATGTAGGCTATGATAGTGACAATGGATTTTAATAAAATATGATTTAACCTACCAAATATCCCACAATTGCATGCAAAAACTTCCTTTTCAATTTTTGTTAAGTAGGAGTTTCTTATTCTATCTTTGAACCTATAATCCCTCATCTTGACCCCTAGATTATGTATGCACATGTTTAGTGAAACTTCACTGGAATCCTTGAGATACATGGTTTATTCTCGAAGCATGACATGATACACTAATTATTCACCATGATGGTAATAATTCCCACGGTGTATTTTGGTTTTGTATGCAAGTACATTACAATTATAACATGGAAAAGACTAAAAGGCTGCAAGCCAATACAAAGGGGGCTATGATTCCATGAGAGGGGAAGAAAAGGGACTTATAAAATATAATATTTTATTGTTTCCTTATGATCATTAAATGTTAACCAACCTTGGGAAATAACTGTGCAAGAGAAAGATACATGGGCTTCTTGTGAAGACACATGGTCTCTTCTTAGCTTGGAGTATATTATCTGTTATTTTAGGCATGCAAGCTTCTCTCTATTTATTATTCTTTTGGTTCATTCTTCTTCTCTCATGCTACTATACCTTCCTCTTCCTATGCATTATCCTTTTAGAGTTGCTATCATACTATGTGAAAACCATGAAAAAAATTATCTATGAAGGATGGAGAAAATATCAACTATTGCTCACCACCAGAAATCCATACTTCCCAATAGAAGAGATTCCTTTGCTTGTATTCGAGCACTGGTGGGAAAGGGGACTGCATGAAGGACTCTATTGTGGAGAAGGGATCTCCTTTCCTTATGTTGTGTAGGTTGAGATGGGAGAGTGTTGTTGTTTGAAGATGGATTGTTGTTCTTGGAGGAATTACAATGATGTTTTCCTTCTCAAAGAATTATGGGTTGCGTTGTGTGAGAGAGTATAGAGCCAATCTTTATGAATTTTTCCCTTGTGGTCTCATAGCTCAACTTGGGGATGGCCTCTACATTAGAGTACCTATGATTGTGTGGAAAACATTTGCTTGCAATGTGTTGGTGGTTAATTCCAACTAAGACAAGTATTTATTCTTTTCATTTGTTATCCATTTATGTTATTCATTTTCATTATGAATTATTGGAATGCAATTGGAATTTAGGTAAGAGTTAATGTGTTTGATTGCTAGTTGATTGTATTTATATGTTTTTAACTAAGCTCACCATGAATGCAAATAATCCCAATCCTTTGAGTAAGATAAAATAATGCATATGATGTTACATGAGTGTTTACTATGTATTGTGATAAGATAGTATGTGGGTTGCATTCTAGATCTTAAGATTATTATCATTGTTACTTTAATTTCCAGAATTTGTTGAAGCTTACTACTGCTTAAAATTTGTGTGCATATCATGGACATTGTATCTTATTGTATGCGTTTATCCATTATTTATGTTTTATTGTTGCATTGATTCTACCTTAATATGCATAGATAGTTTGTATTTCATATTTCCATTCAATAATGTGCATTGTTGATGAACTTGATAATGTTAGAAGAAAGAAATCTTGAAGCTTGTATCCTGACAACCAAAAATACAAGTCCACATATTCACAAGTCTTCCTCCACGTACACATGAATTGATTTAACCTACCAAATAATCTGAATTTGCATGAAAAATCCACCCTTCACCATATTTTATTATTAAGTAAGAGTTTCTTAATCTATCTCATTTTCCTCCAAATGCATAGGCTGAAGAATATAAAACGTGCTTGAGTGGGCCTAATGGTTAAGAACATGTGTTTCCTCTTAAGAGGTCACAAGTTCAAATCCAGAGGGGGGTAGGGTATGTATACCTCCGTAGACTTTACCAATCAAATCGTTGGGTGGAGGGGGTCCCTTGTCCCACAAACAAGGGGGTCTCATACACCAGTTTGGTGTCTGGCTTGCCCGTGACCTTAAAAATAGATTATTATTATTATGTACCCTAGATGTTTTTTAATCTTTAGTTTCCAATTCAATGTTTTTCTATAAATGGGTCTAGGAGGTTCTCGATCTAGGAGGTTCTCAACATGGGAATGGGCTTATAAAGTAAAGCATTGTTAATGCCTCTACCAGTGGAGGCGTCTACCATACTGAAATTTAAACACACAACACTATTTCTGAAAACTTGAAGTAGAGGGGATTTGTTGCACTAAATATGCTATGGATTGTTGCAAAATATGTCTTCAACCTTTTATTTGGAATTGGGATATTTCAAAACTTAATATTTTTCCACCGTTACTCAATGATGCTTGCCCCCTACCAAAAAAAATGGGCAAATTAGTGTGTCAAAGATGTCTTATCAAAATCAAAACCAAATATCAAATTCCAATACTATTACTAAACATTCCTAGAAAAAATGATGTGCTTTAGTATGTTTGATCATATTTGTTGATAAGAAAAAGATAATCTGACTATGAAACTGTTAATGCGAACTAAACGGAGCAGGATGTCCGCATAATAATAACAATGCAAAATTCAATCAGAAAATCTGGCACTGTATACTCTTGGTAGCAATTAATCAGATACCACCTGAAATTTCTATGCGTTTCTGAACAAAGCTAAATAAAGTCAAAAGTTAAATCATTTTTTATATCTATGAAATCAATGGTCGCCCTCTTACCTTTGTCAAGAGAGGATCTTTGAAATAAGAACTATTTTTAAGGTAATGAAAGAGGACAAACAATAACCAACCTGTTACACAACATTTAATAATGTTGCAGATGGTATATACATCGTTGGATATATCCCAACATATATATCAAGATCAACCAACCATGTATGTACCAACAACCACATCATTTAGTGTTGCGCAACAAGCTGGTTATCGCTAACCATGAAAGAGGAAAGTATGGTGGATTGAGTAGCAGGCACAATGGTCACCAAAATGAAATGTGTAGTAATGATAATGACCTAAATAAACTCAACCGAACTCATGGACTTGGAAACAATGATAACAATCTTGCTCATGTTAATGCTAAAGACTACCACACCAATATTCTCAGTGAAAATGGTGTTTTCAGCCAGACTGGTATGAATTATTTAATAGGCCATGAGAGTGTTGGCATTGACTAAAATCAGTGACTTTGACTAATGTCATGATTTAATAAAAAGCAATGAAAAGGTTGATAATGTGCATGGAGGTATTTTTCACTTTCATAAATGAGGAGGCTAAAAAACGGTAAGATATATCTTCTGCTATTTTGGATATGTTAAGATGACCAAAGCACATGTCATCCATGAATGTGAGGAAGCATCCTTGAATTTCCCAAAGATATATATATATATATATATATATATATATATATATATATATTCCCTCAAATATAGAGACACAAAAATCAACTAAAAGAATTTTAAGCCTCATAATACACATATTACATTACTTTGTGTTCACTAAGTACTACAACTATGATCAAGAAGTAGAGAAATCAGATATGATGACATAAACAACCAAGACATTGTGAGCAATCTAGTATCTCTTTTTAAGATGACAATGTGGTTTTGGTTGATTGTTCAATGTCCCAAACTTTCCTGCCACTATGTGATGACAGGGAGATGGAGTCCATTCAGTGGTGAAAACATTACCCACATAGTGATGAGATATGGAGAGATGATCTACTTAATCAATGGTGGGTTGAAGTACAAAAGAGATAGACTCTAGGAAAGAGGATCAAATTGTCTTTTGTAAAGAATGTTGTAGCATTCTCAACATCAACGATGGACTCAACTTTGATGGAAACAACCAAAGGCTTTTCAGCATTGCAACTCAATCTTAACCGCACTTCACCAACAATGTGGCTTAAACACCCAAATGTGAGTATATGTATGTAATTATAACTTTTTATTTCTTGATCACCAAAATTTTTATATTAATTTTATGTTTCATTTTTTTTTAATTTAATAAATAAAAATTGAAATAAATCTATCCTATTTTTAAAATTAAATAATTAAAATATTTATCATTTTTCTATCTATTTATATTTAATAAATAAAAATTGAAATAAATCTACCCTATCTTAAAAAATTAAATAATTAAAAATAATTAAAATAGTTAATTAAAATTACTTCAGCATACACACATACTAGATTGTTTATCGATATTGAATTCAATCATTATAAATTATTTAATAATAATAATAAGTCACATTATGACTTCAATTACCAATCATATCACTTTGAGTTTCTTTATGAAACCGTTTCACAACACTATTCTGCATGTTGGATAGGGAAAAGTGGTTTAGAAAATCAAAGTGATTCCACACATTAATTATTCATCTCACTGCAACATGAGATACCAATCCTAAGGCCTAGAGAATTGAAAAAAATTGGCAGAACGACTTGCAAACGTTACACTCCATCCACTATAAGAATGCCACGTGTAGGATGAGTGCACAACATTGAAGGTGTGAATCCAACATTTGTTTTTCCGAGGCAAATAAATTGGGGAGGCAAAGAAATTGGGTGTACTATGAGTTTAATTGTTTAATATTATTTATTTATTTTTTAAATCAACACAATATAAAAACACAAAATAAAGATAAAAAGATAAAGGAAGAGTTATTTTAACTTAGAATAATTTTGGATTGATGAAATTGGAAATATAAGATATTAACATTACATAATTAGGTTATAATAAGAATATTTGAGGGTGTTGAATCTATTTTTGCATTAAAAATAACAATATTATCAATTTAAAATTACAATTTTCACAAAAATTGTATGATGGAATTTCAATGATGACAAACTGGAAAATTTCAAATTTATAAAACATTTAACTTTCTTATTTTTCCTACCAAATCTTACACTAAACTAAATTGAACCAATCTTGGTGTCGGGTCATTGGTAAGTGTAGAGGATGGTTCTCAAGATCTTGGGCTTGAAAGAGAAATATGTCGGTGTATTTTCTCATATAATACAACACAATGTGAGTAATTTCTTAATAAATTATGACAATGTACACAAGAATACACATTAGATGTTTCTAGCTTGAGAATCATCAATCTTATTGAATAAAAAATTGTTAAATAACGAATGAATTTACAAAAACTTTATGTAAAATCAAGAAAGGCAATGCATGATACACTCAATAAAGGTAAACCCTCAAACATATACCTCTTTTCATATGGTAAAATGGTAAAATGTTATGACCCCTAAATTTCTTGTACACATTTAGTGGAACTAAATTGTCCCAATGATGTCCAAAACATAACATTGGAATCACCACTAGCATGGATCCAATAGATAATCATGCCAAAAACATAACATTATGATCATCACTAACATGTATCTAGTGGTAATCGTGCCATTTCCTATGAGGCTCATCTCACTCTGCTAAGATTTGAGTGCATCCTACTGAACCACCTTGTGTTAATAACCCATAACATGAATGATCAAATAACCTTTTAGGTTAAATGTTAATGTCACGAGGAGGAAATATAAGCATGTCAACTTAAGCTTCTTCATACACCAAATATTGGTGTTGGTGGTGTAATTGAATCAAGCATTGGCATTGATGTATTCAAACTTGCAGTAGAGGTGTGTATAAAATTAGAATTGGGTATATCCATAAATCTCTCAAAGAACATTAAGTGAAATGAGCCTTTAGCTTGTAATTCAAAGGTCATAAATAATGAAATTTTTATGCCCAAAGATAAGCTCCACAATGACTTGGCTAAGAAGATGGGAAAATGTGAAAGTTGCATTCTCATCGTTAGAGGCCAAAATAGAGTGTATAGTATATTGTTTTGAAGCTTGTGGTGAGTACTAAACCATGTATCTTTCAAAATCCAATTTTGGTGCCCATTGATTATACCTTTTAATGCATAAAATCCTTCCATGAGAACTTGGCCACATAACACGAACAACTTGTTTAGACCATACCTTAGTTATACTAAAGTAAGAATCAAGAAACTTGGCCTTGTTGGCAAGATTATGAAGTGATGCATATGATCAAGAGAACAATTGTTAATCTAGGGCCATTTGTAACTCTTTTAATGCATCAAAATATATAGTGTGGGAATGCATAAAATGGGGGAAAACTAAGCCAATATGTATGTCGATGAAGATGTGCTTGAATCATTGCCTACCAAAATGCAAAACTCGACAAGGGTGAGTTGGACCATTCCCGGGGACAACAAAACTTTGGTAACAACATGGACTCAACTCACCAATGCAACTTGGACTCCATGGTTGGAATGAACCCAAATTGAAAATTGTGGGTGATGTAAGCATGATAAAGTATCATGAATCACTAAGATTAATGAAATCACTCCTAGGGGCCAAAAAGTCGAAGCACCTAGTGTAAGGGACATGTAATGAAAGTGATTGATTGTATGATGAGGCTTGACCAGGAAGAGAAAGGGCCATGTACTATTGTTGTTACTACTAATATGACTAGATGTTTATGTGAAGATAATGTTGCCCCATGTGTATAATTTGGGTTCAACATTACCATAAGTGACACACGTATAATTTATTCTCTCTCGTGAGTGTGTTAAGTGTGATGCTTATTTGCATACAAAGTTTAGTGTGTGGATTGCAATGTGTGTGGGTTATGTGCTTGGTTGTGTGAATCAAGTCTAGTGCAGCATAAGTGTTGCACATAAGAGATGCAACACTTATTACTCTCTAACAATATATGTATTGAGATGTATTATTCACCAGGAATTCAAAATGTAAATTTGATGTAAACAATAGGGTAATGTTCCGAACATATCAAACACAATCAACTATCTATCACCAAAAACCAATCAACTTGTTTGTGTAAATCGATGTGCTCTATCAACTCTTCTTATATGTGTAATATATATCCCAAAAAAGCCATCAACTCATTTTTGTAAATCAATGTGATCTATCAACTCTTCTTATATCTGTAAGTGGGGATTGTATGTGTAAGTGGGGATGTGCCATCCACTCTACTATGTGTGTAAATAAGTGGGGATTAATCCATTTACTCTTCTATTGAGTGTAAATAGGGTGATACATCTACTATTTATATGATATTGGAAGTAGGGGTGATCCGTCTAGTTTTCTTATGTGTTAAAGTGGTGAAAGATCCATCAATTCTCTTGCGTTTTTATACAGGGGCAATCCATCAACTCTTCTAGTATGTGTAATTTGGGGTGATCTATCAACTCTAAATTGTTTGTGTAAATGGGGTGATTCATCCTCTTTTCTTGTATGTTTAAGTGATGTTGACCCATCAACTCTTTTATGTGTGTAAATGGGGTCAATCCATCAACTCTTCATGTTTGTGTAAGTGGGGACCATCTCTCAACTCTTTTCTCTATGTAAATGGAGTGAGCCATCCAATGTATACAATTTTTTTTTGTGTAAGTGGTGTTGATACATCAACTCTTCTATGTGGGTAAATGGGATAATCCATCAACTCTTCTAGTATGTGTAAGTGGTGGTGATCCATGAACTCAATGTGTGTGGATGGGAACAATCCATCCATTCCTTTAGTATGTGTAATTGGAGATGATCCATTAACTTTTATATGTGTGTGTAAATGAGGTGATCCATTCACTTTCTTGTGTGTGTTAGTGGTGTTGATCCATCAACTCTTATGTGTGTAAATGTGAGTGATCCATAAACTTTTCCAATGTTAGTGGACATGATCCATCAACTCTTTTGTGTGTGTAAATGAGCTGATCCATCCACTTTTCTTGTGTGTGCAAGTGACATTGATCATCAAGTTTTTTGTATCTTGAAATATGGCTAATCTATAAACTCACTATGTGTTAGTGGGGGTGATCTGTCAAATATTTTGTGTTTGTAAATGAGATGATTCATCTACTTTTTTTGTGTGTATGTGACATTAATCCAACAACTCTTCTTGTGTGTAAATGGAGGTGGTCCATTAGTGTTCCCAACATGTAAGTGATTTGTGTGCAAATGGGGGCCTTCCATAACTTTTCTAGTATGTATAAGTAGGGATTATCTATAAACTCTTCTCTATGTGTAAATAGAGTGATCCATCCATTTCTTGTATATGTGTAAGTGGTGTTGATCCATCAACTCCTTTTGTGTATGTAAATGGATGTGATCCATTAATGCTTCTTCTATGTATAAGGAGATATTCCTCTTTATATAAGTAGTAGATATAATCCATCAACTTGCTTTGTGTGTACACTGAAAATATTCACCAACTTTTTTTGTATGTTTAAGTGGAAATGACATCTCCTCATCCATTTCTAAATTTGGCTTTCCATCCACTCTTAAATTGTGTATAAATAAAAATAAATCCATTAAATGAAGGTAAATCTATTAACACTTCCTATGTGTATAAGTGGATATTCCCAGCTTTCTATATGTATAAATGAACATTCATCTTGATATCAGTAAAATTGAATCAATCAACTTTCCTTGTATGTAAGTGATCAACCAACTCTTTGTTTTCCAGATCAACCAATTCTTTAATTTTACCATGTGTACCATGTGTACCCTGTGTAAGTAGTCAATCAACTATTTATCTATATTGAAGTAGACTGATTCAACATTTCTTAATATATTTTTAAATAAAGTGGTCCATAACTCTTCAGTATAAAAGTAAAATTAATATAATTTCAAACAATTATACACTAACAGAAAAAAAATGTCCATCTAAACCTGCAAAACCACCTCTAAACATGCAATTGTGAAACTGGAAGATACATATCTTGGCTCAAGAAATTCCCACATGTTTTTGGAACTCAAATATTCAACCTCAAACCTTCTTAAACCATGGGTGAGGTTGGTCTCTGCTACTAAACTATTAGTGCAAACCTCGAGGCAACCGTAATGTCAACGCCAGAGTTTAAGTTTAGTACCATAAACAAATTAATCTTTTTGACAGAGAAAGCTACGCCCTAGGAATCTGGGAACAGAGATACCATCTATTCATTCCTGCCTCCCATTCCCAGTCCCACGTTCATTGCCACACAGTTAAGCCCTCGCCTCTGGTGAATATTTCATACTTGCTTACCAGAAGTTGTGGCAGCAAAATAACATTAATATCGATGTTAACACTAATCTGAATGTATGTATAAATGTGGCGAATGGAAAAATATAGATTGTTCAGGCATCGACCCAGATGCAAATTATGATCGAAATATTCATTCCCAGGTGGCACAACAGTATATATGTGTACATGACAAGTACCAAAACAAAGAATTCATTGACTGGAAAGGTCCGCCATATATATACAAATGTAAATATCTTTCTAGAATAGATTACAGCATATGTTGGTACTAAGGTCCTTCATGGCGTCCCACCTCCAAAAACAAAACTGGTTTCAATCCCCCAAAACTGAAAGCAGCAGCCATGAAAGCCACAGACTCATAGACTTTATTAATAAGTAACTAGAATTCTGCTCCAAAACATATCAACCTTACAATCATTTTTTCCATTGATTAATCCCCTGTTCTTGATCAGCTTACAGACAAACAGACATTGGAATATATTGGCCAGAAGATAGCTGTTACAAACATATATTGTAATCAATAATACCTGGCTGGGCTCCTCAAGGAAGTTGAGGAAATGCAGGCTTGGCAGGGGTGCCATTGTGATGAAGAGGATCAGGGCCTGTTGGGACCTGTCTTGCAGAAGCTGTTGTCATTCCCCCATCCTCACTTCTCAAACTTGAAGCCTGAAGATCAGCGTTGACCTTCTGATTTCCCAGGAGGACTTCCCGCAGATTGGTCCTCTGCCCGATCTGCAGAAAACCCAAGAAAAAAATCATAAAACACAGCTCAGCCAAAGCCCTAAACGCTAGCTAAACCCTAAACAGCGCTTACCAGATTCCTCAGTGGACTTACTACAGACAGCTGCTGCAACTCTGTACTCTTCATGGGCCCTACTACGTTTTGGACATCTGCACAATTCATGCCCCGAGAATCTCCATTAATTTCAAAAGTACAGCATAAATACCATAAATTAACATAGCTGAGCAGGTGTTCCTATTATTGCAACATCATAAAACTGAGATCATTTCATTCACCTCTTGTTATGAAGCTGGGCCTCAATCCTTGCACGAATGAATTAGCAGGAAAGAGCACCATTACTGCCATGAAAACCAAATGTACTCTGAACGTTAATCCTGCAGCAGCCATGTTGAGCTCTGTAATGAATTAAACCCGCTGGTAACTCGACGGAGCAGATGATAAGATAAAAAAGGCTCTGTAGAAGAGAGAATAAATTGTTGGGTTCTGATGGTGAAGATTCATGAATATTATATGGAAGGAATATATGATGATAATTATCATATTGAATGAATGGAGGAGAGGGAATCGTGAGGGGTGGCGGCGGTGGTGATGGCGTGAATGGATGAATTGATGTCTGCATTGCCTCCTCTCCACTCCCTCTCTCACACACGTACGTGTGTGGTGGCGGTAGCCGACAGTTCCACTCACTCCCTCACCAACCATGACATGAAATGAGCTGAGCTGAGCTGAGCTGAGCTGAGCTGAGGTGGTTTATAGGAACAGCTCACATCCTATCAATATCAATGATGATCGCACATATTATTCGACACGCCTGGAGTGAGAAGAAACAGCCCAACGCGGATGAGATCGAGATACGTAGATCCAGCACGCGACTTATGGGATTACTGTGTACATTTTCGAGGAGGTGAGCTGTGTGAGAGAGATTCCATTACCTGTTTCACATGAGAGGACACGCAGGCCTTATCATTTATTCACACTTCCAATCATTGCTTCTTTGAATTAGTGCCTGCGATCTCCTCGGCCTCCAGCGTTATATAATCGAATTAGCCATTTTGACGATTAGAAATACAAAGATTTCTTCAGGTTAAATATCTACCGTATCATTCGAATAAGGAAACCTGTCATTGGAGTCCTTCAGAGTATATTTTCCTCATTTGTGGATTCATGGGTAATGGTATATTTGGATATAGATGGGATTTTTCACAGTATGTTTTGCTTATGGTCAAAATGGTATATGAGCAAATTGAACTCAAATTGCTAACAAGTTCCCATCATAACTATTTTCAACGAGGAGGTTTGGAAAGCAACTTTTTGGTTCAATTGGAAAATTATTTTTAAATCATGCAAGTGTGCAGAGTCACACAAGTTGTCAATATATAAAGTTAAGTATGGTACAGAAGGGAATCACACTGTGTGAATATATCAAGTTGAACTATGTTATAAAGGGAAGGAGGTTTTATGGAAGCATAAAGTTAAAGTTAAGGGAATCACACTAGTGTGAATATATAAAGTTGAACTAAGTTATAAAAGGGAAGGAGGTTTTATAGAAACAGAAATTTCTACATAGGTTACTTAGAAGAGTGAAGAAAATTGAAAAAGAAGATGAAGAAAATTGAAGAAAATAGTATAATCATCTAGTAACCAATAAATTATTATGCTAATAAATATATTTAAAAGAGGGTGAAGAACTTGAGGAAGTTAGCATAATCATTTAGCAACTATTGAATTATTATGGTAATAAATTTATTCGGTATAAGGATCATGAAATTGAGGAAACAAGCATAATTATCTTGCAACCAATCAATTATGAGGGTAGTAAACCTCTATGGATGCTCCAATTGATATAAAGATCATGATATATTTTGAGAAGTGTATGTTCATGCTTTGACACATCAATCCTTAGAACCAATTAGAGAAATATATATGATATCTAGAGTTATATAATTTCGTATACATAGTAATTGTGAAATGGATGTGTTTTATAAGACCTTACCCACATCAAAAGAAAAACCTTGCTAATTTGGTGGATAAATTTGATGTACAAGGGCTCTGAGTTATGTGACCAACATAGATCCATCTTATCTTTGGATCTAATAAAGATAGTGAGGAATAAAAAAAAACAATTGAAATGCAAATCTCTATATGGTTAAGAGATCCCAAGTTCAGATGGATCTATGACGGTTGATAAAAAAACAACTAGGAGTAGTGCCAAATATAATTGTGCATCCTCTAATAGTTGATATGGTTTCATTTTTATAGTGTGTGTGTGTGTGTGTGTGTGTGTGTGAACACTTATTATTTAGTTCACATTAGATTTATTATTACTATATTTTTAGTTTTGTATAATGGATTACATTGGGCCAACATATGTTGATGTCAACAACATACTCACGTTTTGGCACTTCTAGTTGGGAAAACCACTAATCACGAATGTGACTTTTGAAGGGAAAGCCTCTAATCTCCACTAACCACAAGTAAATTTCATTTTTTCTTTCTTATGTTTACCACATATTGTTTCTTTGTTTCTCATTCACAAGGAAATCCTTAAAGGGAAAATTATCGATAACTATAAGCAAATTCCTTTGTCATGTTTATCGTCAATGTTTCTCACATTTCTCATTGAAAATATGGTCCTTAAGAAGGAACTACTAACTATGAGTGCTTTCCTTTTTCCTTTCTCGACCATCAAATGGAATACCACTAATCTCATGTTTCTCATTGGAAAGAGAGAGTACTTGAAGGATAAACCACTAATCCCATGTTTTTCACTAGGTCAGATGGTCCTCAAAGGGAAAAACACAAATTACAAGCACTTTCCTTTTGGGAAGGTGGTCCTTGAGGGGTGAACCACTAACTAAAATATTTCATTTTTCCTTTATTGATCCATGAATAATGAACCTCTTATCACGAGTACATTTAGTTTTCATTCCTTAACTCTTGAATGTTGAACCACTTATATCGTGTTTTGCATTGGAAAAACAATCATCCAAGGGAAAACCACTAACCATAATCATATGAACTTTCCTTTTTCATTTCTTGACCCTCGAAGGGTGAACCATCAATCTCATGTTTCTCAATGATGAGATGGTCTGCAAAGGGAGAACCATTAACCACAAACACTTTCCATCTAGCAAGTCAAGGCTTGAAGGGTAACCTACTAACAAAAAACACTTTCATTTTTTCTTTATTAATCCATAAAGGGAAAACACTAATATATTTCTTCTCTCTAATGAGATAATCCTCAAAGGGTGAACCACTAACCAAAATCTCTCTCTTTTTTCACTTATTGACCTTCAAAGGATGAACCATTAATCTCACATTTCTTGCTAGCAAAATGATCCTCAATGGGAAAATCAATGGTAAAAATTACTTTAAACATTTCCCCATTTTACCATTCATGCAAAGCCTCCAAGGGGAAACCTATAAACATTATCCTTTCTCAACCTTTGAAGGGAAAACCACTAATCACAATTATTTCTTGTTCTCAAAGGGTGAACCATCAATCTTGTATTTCTCACTAGCCATTTGGTCCTCAAAGGGAAATGAACTAACCACAATCACATTCGTTTTTTCCTTTCTTATCCCTTGAAGGGAAAATCACTACTCTCATGTTACTTACTGATAAGATCATCCTTGAAGAAAAGAATAGTCACTAACCATAAGTACTTTCCTTTTTCCTTTCTTGACCCTCAAAGGGAAAACCACTAATCTCATGCTTTTCACCTATAAGAATGGAATCAAAGGGTGAAAAAATATTCATAATCCTTTCCCAACCATTGAAAGGTGAACCAATGATTCCACAATCCTTTCTCGATCTACAAAGGGTGAACTACTAATCTCATGCTTCTTTCTAGTGAGATGGTCCTTGAAGGAAAGATGTTCACCATGCACACTTTCTATTTTCCTTTATCAACAATTAAAAGGAAAACCATTAATTGCAATCCTTTCTTGACCTTCTATAAGGGAACCACTAATTTTGTGTTTCTCACTGGCAAGATGGTCCTAAAAGTGGAAAATATCACCCACAAGTACTTTCCTTTTCCATTTTTTTGACCCTTGAAGGGTGCAAGATGGTCTTGAAAGTGGAAAATATCACCCACAAGCACTTTCCTTTTCCATTTCTTAACCCTTGAAGGGTGTAGCAGTACTCTCACTTCTTAGCGACAAATCAATCTTCCAAGGGTGAACCATTAACCCAAAACACATTCTCGTTTTCCTTTCATTACCATAAAAAGGAAAACCACTAATTACAAGAACTTTTTTCAAAATCAATTATAAGAGGGATAACAGTTAGCCACTTAGTTATGCCTCTAGAAAAAATGAACCTTTACAAATATTCTTACATGTCACCATCTTCACCACTAAAAAACAATCATATTTATGAGTCTTAGTTCTTTATTGATGATTATATATATTATCATATTCTTTATAGCTAGTAGAAACCATGTAACCAATAAAGCCATCTTTTTACTAGATTGTTAAAGAGATGTTAGTATTCAAAAACTAACATTTGTAGTTTCATATCATTGTTTTAATGTAACTAAAATAATTAAAGGCTCTTTAATCTTTTTTTTTCCAAGTAACATATCTCAGGGAAAGTTCTTGGGAACTTCCCCTCATTCTAAGGATGGTACTCAAGGAAAACCATAGATTCTTTGTGGCACAAGGCTAGATCAAATGGTACTTGTTACCACATAATCTAGCACCAAGTGCAAATCCTTCACAAGGAACTAATACTAGTGGAACATGGAAGATGTTACCATTGTCACCTAGGCAACAAATTCCCTCTCTTTAATGAAGGAGTAGAATCCAACACAAAGGAGGATTCCCTAGTAGCCTCTACAAATCCCTAGGAACGACACAATCAAGTCTAGGGCCCTTGTGGTGACTACTCAAACTACCACCAATGAAACACGATATACAAAGTATTACTAAGGTGGTAAGACAAAGCAATAACCAGATTTAAAGAGATGAGGATCTAGGTCAATGAAGAAGTTTTCCAAGTCAAGTGAAGGCTCAAGAGGATCCCCAAACACTAAAAATAAACAAAAAACCTATCGTTATTGTAAAACTTGAAAAACGATGACAAATTACAACATTAAAATAAGTTATTAAAGCAACAAATAAAATATCCCTTTGACAAGTAATAATTCAATGAATAAAGAGGGCTAAAACATTATCTAAATTAAGGTTTCATTAGCTAACAAAATCAAAAAATTAAGGGGGCTATAACATCCCTAAAACCCTAGATGCTTTTCCCTAAAAGGCTTCCATAACACTTCATAAATACAAATTAGGGTTTTAAAAATGTTTATTAGGTCAATAATATGCATATAAGTCAAAACATCTAGGTTATTTGTGGTTGGAAATGAAAATTTGTTGTAATAAAAACCTGAATTAACCCTAAAACAATAAAAGCAGAGTATAATTCAAAAATTAATAATTGAATATTGGGAGAGTGACTAGTGCCTACTATATTTTTGGGCATATGGGGTCAATTAAGGATTCCTTTGGAGAGAAATAAGTGCATTTTTAGGGTGATATCTAGAGGTTGTTCACTGATAACCCTAGGAGATCCTCCTAAAATGTTAATGACGATTCAAGGGAAGGTAATTCTTCACTAGAAACCTTCGAAGAGATTTGATAAGAAGGATTTGTTCAAGAATAATCCAAGATAATGCTCAACCAAAACTAGAAAAATGCATTCATAAACATAACCACATGATGAAAAGAGACCACTTACTCAAGAAATATTTCATCCATCAAAACCCTAGCAATGGATATACATGTAGTAGCAAAGAATCCACAATCATATATCCTCCAAAAAATTACTTTGACTAGCCATCCATAACATTCTTCATAAGAGAAAAAGTAGAAGTAGACAAGTAGTGATATATCCCCACAAGTAGCAATGATTTACAAATGAGAAGTGCTTCTCTATTTATATGGGAGATCTAACACCCTTCTCATTATTATCCTAGATTTTATCCCTAAAGAATACAAAATACCATTCTCTTTATAAACCCTAGAGATATGGTAAAAAATACATAAGCTATGAGGTTGTTCTTCCACCTATACAATAATATCCATGATACATGAGTGAATGAGTCAAAACACCCCAAAGATGGTCCCCAACTCAAGTAAGCTCTCCTGATCAAGTGCCAAGTCATCCTCATCAACATGTGGAATGATCTCCTAAAAGGTGGAATGGCCTCCTTAGAAGCCTCAACGACCTCCTCCAAAAGTGTCCCATGAGTGGTCAAAAATTCGCGATAATCTTCACACGTCAAATTTTAAATGAACCATAGTTGTGTCAATTTCTATCTGAATTTATATTATGACCACTTTTCAGAAATCATGTGGCCATTATGCGTATATTGGCATTAATCTGGTGGATTTCTGGGTAATTTTTTAAAAGATAATTGCTCCTAAAGTTGGCCTCCATCAAAATATGTGAAAACGCATGTGAAGGGGATCCAAAGTGAAACGTTCCCTCCAAAGGGTGTAACGTTTCATCCTCCAAGTGTAAATCCATCCCCAAAAGGTGTGACATCTCATCAAAGGGTGTCATATCATAATCAAGAATACCAATGTCTCATCCAAGGTGCCCTATCATCATAAAGGTGCAACATGCCATCATCAAAAGGTCCAATCATCATGGAAAAGGTTCCACATCCTCTCTCCAAGTGAAACATTCTCATGTAAAGGTCATGTCTCGGGGATCGCAAGGGGATGGAAACCCATCAACGCGGGGGTTCAGGGTAGCGCCCTAGAAAAAAAAAAAGGGCGGTTGTTTGCGTCTGTTTTTGGGAGGTTTTTTGGCACATGGTTTTCGTTGATTGTTTTCTATTTTCGGATAAGAAATTAGGGTCGTTTACTAATCCGAGTTATTAAATTAGGGTTTTGGATGCTACGAGATCCTATATGTATATTTTATTGTAAACAATGTATGATGAGATGAATACAAAAGATGTTGGTTTTCCCGGTTTGGGTTTCCAGGGGAAAAATCTCTGTGTAATGTGTGTATTTTCCATTGTATCTTTTCTGTTCTTTTCCCACAAGCACTTTCCTTTTCCATTCTTAACTCTTGAAGGGTATATCAATTATCTCACTTCTTAGTGACAAATCAATCTTCCAAGGGTGAACCATTAACCCAAACACATTCTCTTTTTCCTTTCTTTACCCTAAAAAGGAAAACCACTAATTACAAGAACTTTTGTCAAAATCAATTATAAGAGGGATTACAGTTAACCACTTAGTTATGCCTCTAGAAAAAATGAACCTTTACAAATATTCTAACATGTCACCATCTTCACCACTAAACAACAATCATATTTATGAGTCTTAGTTCTTTATTGATGATTATATATATTATCATATTCTTTATAGCTAATAGAAACCATGTAACCAATAAAACCATTTTTTTACTAGACTGTTAAAGAGATGTTAGTATTCAAAAACTAACATTTGTAGTTTCATATCATTGTTTCAATGTAACTAAAATAATTAAAGGCTCTTTAACCTTTTTTTTCCAAGTAACATATCTCGGGGAAAGTTCTTGGGAAATTCCCCTCATTCTAAGGATGGTACTCAAGGAAAACCCAAGATTCTTTGTGGCACAAGGCTAGATCAAATGGTACTTGTTACCACATAATCTAGCACCAAGTGCAAATCCTTCACAAGGAACTAATACTAGTGGAACATGGAAGATGTTACCACTGTCACCTAGGCAACAAATTCCCTCTCTTTAATGAAGGACTAGAATCCAACACAAAGGACGATTCCCTAGTAGCCTCTACAAATCCCTAGTAAAGACACAATCAAGTCTAGGGCCCCCGAGGTGACTACTCAAACTACCACCAATGAAACAAGATATACAAAGTATTACTAAGGTGGTAAGACAAAGCAATTACCATATTTAAAGAGATGAGGATCTAGGTCAATGAAGAGGTTNTAAAAAGGAAAACCACTAATTACAAGAACTTTTGTCAAAATCAATTATAAGAGGGATTACAGTTAACCACTTAGTTATGCCTCTAGAAAAAATGAACCTTTACAAATATTCTAACATGTCACCATCTTCACCACTAAACAACAATCATATTTATGAGTCTTAGTTCTTTATTGATGATTATATATATTATCATATTCTTTATAGCTAATAGAAACCATGTAACCAATAAAACCATTTTTTTACTAGACTGTTAAAGAGATGTTAGTATTCAAAAACTAACATTTGTAGTTTCATATCATTGTTTCAATGTAACTAAAATAATTAAAGGCTCTTTAACCTTTTTTTTCCAAGTAACATATCTCGGGGAAAGTTCTTGGGAAATTCCCCTCATTCTAAGGATGGTACTCAAGGAAAACCCAAGATTCTTTGTGGCACAAGGCTAGATCAAATGGTACTTGTTACCACATAATCTAGCACCAAGTGCAAATCCTTCACAAGGAACTAATACTAGTGGAACATGGAAGATGTTACCACTGTCACCTAGGCAACAAATTCCCTCTCTTTAATGAAGGACTAGAATCCAACACAAAGGACGATTCCCTAGTAGCCTCTACAAATCCCTAGTAAAGACACAATCAAGTCTAGGGCCCCCGAGGTGACTACTCAAACTACCACCAATGAAACAAGATATACAAAGTATTACTAAGGTGGTAAGACAAAGCAATTACCATATTTAAAGAGATGAGGATCTAGGTCAATGAAGAGGTTTTCCAACTCAAGTGAAGGCTCAAGAGGATCCCCCAACACTAAAAATAAACAAAAAACCTATCGTTGTTGTAAAACTTGAAAAAAAATGCCAAATTACAACATTAAAATAAGTTATTAAAGCAACAAATAAAATATCCCTTTGACAAGTAATAATTCAATGAATAAAGAGGTCTAAAACATTATCTAAATTAAGGTTTCATTAGCTAACAAAATCAGAAAATTAAGGGGGATATAACATCCCTAAAACCCTAGATGCTTTTCCCTAAAAGGCTTCCATAACACTTCATAAATACAAATTAGGGTTTTAAAAATGTTTGTTAGGTCAATAATATGCATATAAGTCAAAACGTCTAGGTTATTTGTGGTTGGAAATGAAAATTTGTTGTAATAAAAACCTGAATTAACCCTAAAACAATAAAATCAGAGTATAATTCAAAAACTAATAATTGAATATTGGGAGAGTGACTAGTGCCTACTATATTTTTGGGCATATGGGGTCAATTAAGGATTCCTTTGGAAAGAAATACGTGTATTTTTAGGGTGATACCTAGAGGTTGTTCACTGCTAACCCTAGGAGATCCTCCTAAAATGTTAATGACGATTCAAGGGAAGGTAATTCTTCACTAGAAACCTTCGAAGAGATTTGATAAGAAGGCTTTGTTCAAGAATAATACAAGATAATGCTCAACCAAAACTAGAGAAATGTATTCATAAAAATAACCACATGATGAAAAGAGACCACTTACTCAAGAAATATTTCATCCATCAAAACCATAGCAATGGATATACATGTAGTAGTAAAGAATCCACAATCATATATCCTCCAAAAAATCACTCTGACTAGCCATCCATAACATTCTTCATAAGAGAAAAAGTAGAAGTAGACAAGTAGTGATATATCCCCACAAGTAGCAATGATTTACAAATGAGAAGTGCTTCTCTATTTATATGGGAGATCTAACACCCTTCTCATTATTATCCTAGATTTTATCCCTAAAGAATACAAAATACCATTCTCTTTATAAACCCTAGAGATATGGTAAAAAATACATAAGCTATGAGGTGGTTCTTCCACCTATACAATAATATACATGATACATGAGTGAATGAGTCAAAACACCCCAAAGATTCTCCCCAACTCAAGTAAGATCTCTTGATCAAGTGCCAAGTCATCCTCCTCAACACGTGGAATGATCTCCTAAAAGGTGGAATGTCCTCCTTAGAAGCCTCAACGACCTCCTCCAAAAGTGTCCCATGAGTGGTCAAAAATTCGCGATAATCTTCACACGTCAAATTTTAAAAGCAAAATAGTTATGTCAATTTCTATCTGAATTTATATTATGACCACTTTTCAGAAATCATGTGGCCATTATGCGTATATTGGCATTAATCTGGTGGATTTCTGGGTATTTTTTCAAAAGATAATTGCTCCTGAAGTTGGACTCCATCAAAATATGTGAAAATGCATGTGAAGGGGATCCAAAGTGAAATGTTCCCTCCAATCATCATGGAAAAGGTTCCACATCCTCTCTCCAAGTGAAACATTCTCATGTAAAGGTCATGTTTGGGGGATTGCATGGGGAGGGAAACCCCCCTACGTGGGGGTTCAGGGTAGTGCCCCAGAAAAAAAAAATGGTGGTTGTTTGCGTCTGTTTTTGGGAGGTTTTTTGGCACATGGTTTTCGTTGATTGTTTTCTATTTCTGGTTAAGAAATTAGGGTCGTTTACTAATCCGAGTTATTAAATTAGGATTTTGGATGCTACGAGATCCTATATGTATATTGTATTGTAAACAATGTATAATGAAATGAATACAAAAGATGTTGGTTTTCTCGGTTTGGGTTTCCAGGGGAAAAATCTCTGTGTAATGTGTGTATTTTCCATTGTATCTTTTCTGTTCTTTTCCCACAAGCACTTTCCTTTTCCATTCTTAACTCTTGAAGGGTATATCAATTATCTCACTTCTTAGTGACAAATCAATCTTCCAAGGGTGAACCATTAACCCAAACACATTCTCTTTTTCCTTTCTTTACCCTAAAAAGGAAAACCACTAATTACAAGAACTTTTGTCAAAATCAATTATAAGAGGGATTACAGTTAACCACTTAGTTATGCCTCTAGAAAAAATGAACCTTTACAAATATTCTAACATGTCACCATCTTCACCACTAAACAACAGGATTACAGTTAACCACTTAGTTATGCCTCTAGAAAAAATGAACCTTTACAAATATTCTAACATGTCACCATCTTCACCACTAAACAACACTCATATTTATGAGTCTTAGTTCTTTATTGATGATTATATATATTATCATATTCTTTATATCTAGTAGAAACCATGTAACCAATAAAACCATTTTTTTACTAGACTGTTAAAGAGATGTTAGTATTCAAAAACTAACATTTGTAGTTTCATATCATTATTTGAATGTAACTAAAATAATTAAAGGCTCTTTAACCTTTTTTTTCCCAAGTAACATATCTCGGGGAAAGTTATTGGGAACTTCCCCTCATTCTAAGGATGGTACTCAAGGAAAACCCAAGATTCTTTGTGGCACAAGGCTAGATCAAATTGTACTTGTTACCACATAATCTAGCACCAAGTGCAAATCCTTCACAAGGAACTAATACTAGTGGAACATGGAATATATTACCACTGTCACCTAGGCAACAAATTCCCTCTCTTTAATGAAGGAGTAGAATCCAACACAAAGGACGATTCCCTAGTAGCCTCTACGAATCCCTAGGAAAGACACAATCAAGTCTAGGGCCCCCGAGGTGACTACTCAAACTACCACCAATGAAACAAGATATACAAAGTATTACTAAGGTGGTAAGACAAAGCAATTACCATATTTAAAGAGATGAGGATCTAGGTCAATGAAGAGGTTTTCCAAGTCAAGTGAAGGCTCAAGAGGATCCCCAAACACTAAAAATAAATAAAAAACCTATCGTTGTTGTAAAACTTGAAAAAAATGCCAAATTACAACATTAAAATAAGTTATTAAAGCAACAAATAAAATATCCCTTTGACAAGTAATAATTCAATGAATAAAGAGGGCTAAAACATAATCTAAATTAAGGTTTCATTAGCTAACAAAATCAGAAAATTAAGGGGGCTATAACATCCCTAAAACCCTAGATGATTTTCCCTTAAAGGCTTCCATAACACTTCATAAATACAAATTAGGGTTTTAAAAATGTTTATTAGGTAACATTATTCATAAGAGAGAAAGTAGAAGTAGACAAGTAGTGATGTATCCCCACAAGTAGCAATGATTTACAAATGAGAAGTGCTTCTCTATTTATATGGGAGATCCAACACCCTTCTCATTATTATCCTAAATTTTATCCCTAAAGAATACAAAATACCATTCTCTTTATAAACCCTAGAGATATGGTAAAAAATACAAAAGCTATGAGGTGGTTCTGCCACCTATACAATAATATCCATGATACATGAGTGAATGAGTGAAAACACCCCAAATATGCTCCCCAACTCAAGTAAGCTCTCCCAATCAAGTGCCAATTCATCCTCCTCAACTTGTGGAATGATCTCCTAAAAGGTGGAATGGCCTCCTTAGAAGCCTCAATGACCTCCTCCAAAAGTGTCCCACGAGTGGTAAAAAATTTGCGATAATCTTCATGTGGCAAATTTTAAAAGCACCATAGTTGTGTCAATTTCTGTCTAAATTTATATTATGACCACTTTTCAGAAATCATGTGGCCATTATGCGTATATTGGCATTAATTTGGTGGAGTTCTGTGTATTTTTTTAAAAGATAATTGCTTCTAAAGTTGGCCTCCATCAAAATATGTGAAAATGCATGTGAAGGGGCTCCAAAGTGAAAAGTTCCCTCCAAAGGGTGCAAAGTTTCATCCTCCAAATTTAAATTCATCCTCAAGAGGTGTGACATCTCATCAAAGGGTTCCATATCATAATCAAGAATACCAATGTCTCATCCAAGGTGCCCTATCATCATAAAGGTGCAACTTACCATCATCAAAAGGTCCAATCATCATGGAAAAGGTGCCACATCCTCTCTCCAAGTGAAACATCCTCATGTAAAGGTCTTGTCTGGGGGGTCGCATGGGGATGAAAACCCCCCTAGGCATGGGTTCAGGGGTAGCGCCCCGAAAAAAAAATGGCAGTTTTTTGTGACTGTTTTTGGGAGGTTTTTTGACACATGGTTTTCGTCGATTGTTTTCTATTTCCGGTTAAGAAATTAGGGTTGTTGACTAATCTGAGTTATTAAATTAGGGTTTTGGATGCTACGAGATCCTATATGTATATTGTATTGTAAACAATGTATGATGAGATGAATACAGAAGATGTTGGTTTTCCCGGTTTGGGTTTCCAAGGGAAAAATCTCTATGTAATGTGTGTATTTTCCATTGTATATTTTTTGTTCTTTTATTGAAAATCTATTTGCAGTAAATAATTGTACAATGTTAAAATCTACATTTGGTATTAGAGAAATTATTGGCTTCAGGTGGATGCCTTTGTTGTTAGGGGTTTGGATTGAGATTGTGTTAAGCCTCATTAAAGTGGGAGATCTGAGATATTGATTCTTCAAGTGAAAAGAAATGGCGAGCAGTTCGAAAATAGAGATTGAGAAATTTAATGGGCAAAGTTTTGAACTGTGGAAGCTCAATATGGAAGATATGTTGGTAGACAGAGATCGACGGATCACGGTGAATCCAGGTACTGCACCTACATGAATGTTAATAGATGATTGGAAAAAGTTGGATCAGAATGCAAAGAGCACAATCTGATTGTGTCTCTCAAATTCAGTATTACTGAATGTATCAAGGGAAGATACAACCAAGGAGTTATGGGATAAGTTGGGGAACTTGTATCTATTTAAGTCTATGGTAAATAAACTGTTCATGTGGAAGAATTTGTATAACCTAAGGATGAGAGATGGAGACTCTGTGACAGAGCATCTGAACGATTTCAATATAGTGGTAAGTCAATTATTATCTGTTGAGATTAAAATTTCAAATGAAGATAAGTGTATCAGTTTATTGTACTCTTTACCAGACTCATGGGATAGTCTGGTTGTGGCCATAGGTAGTAATAAAATACCTTGAGTTTTGATGATGTGGTCTCATCCTTGTTGTTGGAGGAAATGAGATGGAAGAACATGGAAGGATAGAGGGCGCTCTAAGGAAATAAATAGATCTAAGTCCTCAAGTGGGAGATCTAAATCTAAGGGTATATATAAATATTCTGGAATTTTTTTAAAGGTATGTTGGAGATGTGAAAAAGAAGGGCACTTCAAGAAGCAATGTAGATCCAAAAACGTTGAGAGAGTGAAGGGATTTGAAGGTTCTGTCTCTATAAAAGAAAATACCTCCAAAGAATAAGGAGGGGATGTGTATTTGGATTCTTCAAGAACACATGCAGATCATGAGGCATGGTTGGTTGACTCAGGTGGATCCTTTCATATGACTCCCCACAAGGAGTGGTTCTGTGAATATGAAATGTATGATGGAGGTAATGTTTTCCTAAGTGATGAATCGACAAAAAAAATTATAGGATGAGGAAGAGTCAAGTTGAGGCTCATAGATGGAAGGATTAGAACACTGCCTGGTATTCTTCACATCCTAGAATTGTCCAAAAAATTGATTTATGTAAGAAAAATGGACGATGCAGGGTAAAAACAATATTTGAAAAAGAAACATGCATGATGGTTCGAGGAGCAATGGTGTTGTTGAAGGGAGTTCAGATTGGAACTTTGTATAAGCTTTAAAGAAGCACTATTAGTGATGGGTGTAATAGTTCCATTGTTCCTGATATTGGAGATGAAGAAGAAAAAACTCCTATAGTCTCTGGAGAAAAGGTTATGCCATGGCATCAAAGACTGGGGTATATCAGAGAGAAGGGTCTTTGACTACTACATGGTAAAGGTATGGTTGAAGGTATGTATAAATGCTCTCTGGATTTTTATTTATGTGAACATTGTGTATATGGGAAGCAAAATCGGGTAAGATTCCCCTTTGGCGCAACGAGGGCAGAAGGAATTTTACAGCTAGTGCACAGTGATGTGTTTGGACCTGTGTTGGTTCCATCATTGGGAAAATATGTGTACTATCTCTCATTTATAGATGAATTCTAAAGGAATACTTGGATATATTTCCTCAAGAAGAAATCTGAATTATTTGATAGGTTTAAAGAGTTTAAGGCTCTTGTTGAGAATGAAACATAGAAAATAATTAAGGTGCTGAAAATGGATAATGGTGGAGAGTTCTGTGAGAATGAATTTAAAGAATTATGTAAGAAATGTGGTATAGCAAGGCAAAAGACTACTCCTTATACGCCTCAACAGAATGAAATTATAGAAAGGATGAACTAGACGCTGATGGAAAAATCAAGGTGCATGCTCACTAATGTTGGGTTAGGGAAAGAAGTCTGGGTAGAGGTAGTGGGTACTACATGTTACCTGGTCAATCGATCACCCTCATCAACACTGGATGACAAGACTCCACATGAGGAATGGACTTGTAAGAAACCTTCTCTCACACATTTCAAGGTATTTGGCTATGAGGCCTATGTTCATGTTCCAAAGGAATATAGGAGTAATCTAGATAAGAAGGATGAAAAGTGTATCTTTATTGGGTATACAGATGATCTCAAAGGTTATAATATTTGGAACCCATAAACTAAGAAGGTTGTGTATATCCAAGATGTGGTATTTAGAGAAATGAAAGATGTTGTCAAACAGGAAGTCCTACCAAGTAAGAAAGAACCAGAGATGAAAGAGTTTGAGTTAAAGGATGATGAATCAGACTCTACAAAAGAACAAGAATCAAAAGAAGAATATCCTCATACTCCAGTATTGAGGAGATCGGTTCGTGAAAAAAGGCTACCAGAAAGGTAT
This sequence comes from Picea sitchensis, assembly GCA_010110895.2. Taxonomy (NCBI): domain Eukaryota; kingdom Viridiplantae; phylum Streptophyta; class Pinopsida; order Pinales; family Pinaceae; genus Picea; species Picea sitchensis. Next base: position 173,093 of record SNQJ01S0001206.1, read on the forward strand.
ACTCCACTTGACTTCCGTTCAAATTTTGCTTTGTCTATTACTGATGATGATCCTAGAACTGTTAGGGAGGCAATGGATTCAAAGGATGGAAAACTCTAGAAAAGGGCCATGGTTAAAGAAATGGTAGCCTTGGATAAGAATGAGGCTTGGGATATAGTGGAGTTGTCGACTAGAAGAAAGCCCATTGGAAACAAATGGGTATTTAAAAATAAGTTGAATGCAGATGGAAAAGTGGAGAAATACAAAGTTCAGTTAGTAGCAAAGAGTTATTCCCAGGTTGAGGGAATTGATTTTGGTGAGATTTTTTCTCCTATTTCCAAGTTAACCTCTATTAGATTTATGTTATCTATTGTTGTTGCATTTGATTTGAAGTAGAACAAATGGATTTGAAAACAACATTCCTACATGGGGATCTGGAAGAAGAAATCTACATGAAGCAACCATAAGGCTTTGTTATGAAGGGAAAGAAGGAGCTGGTATGCAAGCTGAAAAATTCCATGTATGGTTTAAAACAATCACCAAGGATGTTGTATCAAAAATTTGATACTTATATGTTGGGACTTGGCTTCACAAGAAGAAAATAGGATCACTGTGTATATTTTAAATTAATTGGTGATCATTTGATTTATTTGGTTTTGTATGTGGATGACATGTTGCTGATAGGAATTAACAAAGATATTATCTAGGATGTGAAAACTCAGTTGTCCTCTAAAGTTGACATGAAGGATCTTGGTGATGCAAATTTCATTTTGGGCATGGAAATTAAAAGAGATCGGAAAACATGAAACTCTAGTTAAATCAAAGAAAATATGTCGAGACAATATTGCAAAGGTTTAATATGCAGGAATTTAAACCGGTCAAGGTCCCTATTCCTGTAGGTTTAAATTTATCTGCGGATCAGTGTCCCAAGACACAGGAAGAGGAGGAGGACATGTCTTGTGTTCCATATGTGAGTGCGGTTGGAAATTTGATGTATGCAATGGTCTGTACTAGACCAAACATTGCACATGCAGTGGGAGTTTTGAGCAAGTATATGTTGAAAAAAGGGAAGGAGAATTGGACAACAATAAAGATATTTTTTAGCTATTTGCGTGGCACTACTAGTTATGGATTGTGCTACCAAGGAAGATCAAGATTGTACAGAGTATTGGACATACATGGCTTTGTGGATGTAGACTGGGATGGAGATTTGGATCGTAGAAGATCTACAAAAAGGTATGTGTTTAACATGTTTGGAGGAGCAATCAGTTGGATGATAAAAAGAGAGTTTGTAGTGGCACTTTCAAATACATAAGATAAATACATGGCAACCACTCATGCAATCAAGGAAGCATTATGGTTACAAAGATTGTGTTCAAGTATTGGGTTGGTACAACAAGATGTAAGGTTATATTGTGATAGTCAAAGTGTAATGTTTTTGGTGAAGAACCCAACTTATCATTCAAAGACAAAGCATATTGATGTTCAATATCACTTTGTGAGAGATATGGTTGAAGAAAAGAAGGTGTTGTTGATGAAGGTGGACACTTTGAAGAATGTTGCAGATTCATTAACAAAATCTGTGAGCAATGAGAAGTTCTCTTGGTGTAGAGGATATATGGGCATTACTGCCATGGATTGTTGACTATGTAACCTTGTAACCCCATGTATGAAAAGAAAACAACAAGTGGGAGAATTTTGGGTATGTGTTATATTTTTTGCGTCTATTTTTGGACAGTTTTTCAACACATGGTTTTCGCCGATGGTTTTCTATTTCCAGTTACGGAATTACGGTTGTTGAATAATCCAGGTTATTGGATTAGGGTTTTGTATGCTAAGGGATCCTATATGTATATTTTATTGTAAACAATGTAAGATGAGATGAATATAGAAGATGTTGGTTTTCCTGGTTTGAGTTTCTAGGGGAAAAGTCTTTATGTAATGTGTGTATTTTCCATTGTATATTTTCTATTCTTTTATTGAAAATCCATTTACAGTAAATAATTGTACAAGGTTAAAATATATAATGAGTGCTTCCTCGAGTAACAAATAGATAGGATATTATTTTATGTCATCCCTCTTTTCTTTTTCCATGGGAGGTTGCTTGGGTGGGAGAGAGAGGTTGTCCTCAAGATAAACAAGCTCAAGACCCAACTCTCTATACCCGACCTCATCGGGGACATTTACTAAGAAGGTCAAGGAGAATAGTGCTCTGATACCACTGATCCAGATTGTAGAAGGGATGAAAATGGGAAATAGGTGATTAATGTGACAAAATAGAGTAAATGCGACATAAATTACATAAGGAAAATAATATGGCAATAAATAAAAAATTTATTAAATGGAAGAATATTTAGGACTACATCATGAATGGAATATATATGATGATCTCATTTACAATGAGAGGCCCATATATATAGTAATTACAGGATCCTCGTAGGAGTCATGTCTTTTTATTTATTTATTTGTTATTTCTTCATGTCTTTTCTTTATTTAATTGTTATGTGTGTTTTTTTTCAAATATCATGGGCTACAAAAAAAACATGGGTGAATTTCCATGGTTTAAAACAAAACTACTCACATGGATTTTTTGTTTACATTTATTATTATTCTTTTTCCCACCAAACCATGGTGATTTGGTGGAAGAGGTGGATGCCCACTGATTTCCACTTGGATCATTAAATGAAAATTTTCAATTGTGTTTTAAGTGTCAAAACTAGACATAAAATATCACAAGCATCCAAGAAAAATCTAACATCCATGAGCAAAAATGTCCTTAGACCCCCTTATTCCAATTTCAGGCCAGGACTAAGACCAAGAAGCAAAAAAAATGATATTACTATGGGTATCCTTCTTGTGATGACAATGTCCAAATACATTTAGAAGCCATCAATGGATACATCATAATTATCCAATGGATACATCATAAGCATCCAAGAAAAAATCATCATCCACTAGCAAAACTTTTCTTAGTGTTGGCATGTTTTACAGGAAAGCGTGTGCTTGTCATTGATGGCAAGAACAACAACGTCAATGGAAAATGGGAAAAGCATAAACTGAGGAGGAGGAGCGACAATGGTCATTGGATCGAACACTGTTAAGAATTTGGACCATTAGATCAGAGTCTAGACATGAGGAACGAGTGCGCAAGAGAGGAACAGATCCCATCCGTTGGATCTGAGCACAAAGGACCAACAACCGTTAGATCTAGTGGATTTGCAAGAAGGATAAGTTCAGGAGAAATACCTGACAACCATCGGATTGAATTAGTGGAAGGATAGGATAAGCAAGGGATGGGATTTGAGATCTCGATAATCCGAATACTCGTCAACCGTCGGATCAAACCTGAATTCTCGTCAGCCGTCGGATCATTTAAAGTTGAAGGATAGGATAAGAGGGGCTAAAGGGTTGAGAATTTGATTATCTGAATAACCGTCAGCCGTTGGATCAAACCCGAATTCCTGTCAGTTATCAGATCACTTTCGAGTGGAAGGACATGATAAGATAGAAGAGATACATCACAGATAGATCGAGCCATCGATCTAGGATCATGATCGACGAAAAAAATTTAGTTCGGGTATAAAGATGCGAGGCGGTGAAGCTCCGGAAAAATATCACTTCAGATTTTTCAATTTGAGATTTAAAATCTCTGAAGCCCAGAGACATGGAGAGTTGAAGTAAATCTCGATTGTCCGATCATCCGAAATGGATCTCAGCTGTCAAATCATCCAGAGTAAATCTCAAGCATCGGATCGTCCTAAGTGGATCTGGGTCGTCTGATCCAGAGCTTTAGTTTGAGGTTTGAAATAATTGAAGCCTGGAGACTCGGAGAGATAAAATAAATCCTCAACCATCAGATCATCCGAAGTGAATTTTAGCCGTTAGATCATTCTAAAGTGGAAGGACAGGATCAGTTAGGAAAAGGGTGTGCTAATCTCAGCGACCGAGAATCGGGGACTAAGATCTACGGTCGATAGAGCATATCGAACCCCCTTGACCTTTCTTCCTTTAACTATGGGGGGGGGGTCCGAGTTGGTGGTATTTTCCATGTGGGACCCTCATACATGTCACCTTCATGTTAACTCGGACCCCCCTCGCTCATTACCACTTACTGCCTAACACCTCCTCCGAGTAAACCACCAAACCACTCATACATACCACCTCCGCACTCCGAAGTCACACTCCACTACCCGCTACACGTCACACTCCACTACCGCGCTCTGCCTCCACACTCCACGACACTTCCTACACGTCTCACCCACATTTGTAGACCACCTCAGCAAGGACACGAGTCGTCCGATCTGAAATATCACTTTGGGTGTATTCTCAACCGTTGATCATAGTACAGTGGAAGGATAGTGTAAGTTTGAAAAGTTGAAATCCCAAAGTTCCGAAGGGAGAAGTTCCGACAACCGTCCATCTCAATGTTTGATTAAGTCCTAGCCGTTATATTGAACAATGAAAGGATGAGTGTAAGGATCAAATCTGACCATTGATTTGTTTCCATGAAATAAACCATCCGATATGATCCATCCACTCAGAAGCACCATCAAGATCGTAAGATCGAAGGTCCCGTCACATTGCGGGGATTGAATATGCACGAACTTTAAAAAGTTGAAGGCGGGTCGCAATCAAAACCATGGTTTTGGAGAAAGGACACGTGGAGGCTTGAGGTAAATTGCGGGGCAAAAAACAGTTTGTTCTAAACCACCTTTGGACGTGCCTGCAATCAGATGGTCACATGAGCTCATCACCCAAGGTCATATTGAGGGAGGAGCTAGCACATCACTAAGCTCCACGTCGGAGTTTGGGAGATCGAGAAGCACCTTTTGAATAGGTGTTTGGTCACCGCTGGTGGTCACATGAAGGAAGGGGCTTAGAAGCCAAAGAATCCAAAATGACTCTCTGTAACTGACGAAACAAAGTGATTATATCTGCCAAAGAATTCGAAGAGCTTCAAGGTGATCGCGAGAGGAGATGAAGAGTCTCGAGGTAACTGTCAATGGAATGAAGACTCATCATAGAGACAATTGATAGATGGAAAAGCGTCGAAGACTGTAACTGCCAGAGAAGCCAAATAATCTTAGGATAACAACCACTGATGAAGACAGACTCAACATGATCGTCGAAGAGTATGAAGAGTTAGGTGGATGATCTGGCAGTGGAATTGGCATGATAAATATACACAAAACATAGAAGAAATGGTTTCTTCTGTTGAGATATATTCATGCGGGTAGAAGCATGTTGTGTGCAACAGTTGAAACGCAAAGAAGAGACATAGAGCATAGAATGGAAATAATACACAGAGCATAAAGCACATAAGAAATATATAGAATGGAAATGCATATCTGAGAGAGGAAGAGAAAGCTGAGGTGCACATGCAGAGATAGAAACTAAGATTAGAAATATCAAGAAGATGCAAGCAGGAAGACATTGATGCAGGCAGAGCAGAGCAGTATAGAAGAACAATGATGAGACTGGTAAGCCCTTTGACAAACTCTGTATCACTGTAATAAGTTTCAATAACAAAGTTTTTATAATCAGGGTGGTAGGGTGGTGTTAGGGAGGACTGTCGTCCTTAGAGTTTCAAGTGGGTGCTTGAACACAGGGAGTTGTAGCTTCCATCTAGTTGCAGCCAGAAAAACCAGGGTGGTAGGGTGGTGCAAGGGAGAACTATTGTTCTCTGTTATAAAGGTTGGTGCCTGTGTAACTAGAAGTTGGTGCTTCCATCCAGTTGGTGCTTCCTTCTAGTGGGTGCTAGAGAAACCAAAGAATTGGTGCTCTCAGCAAGTTGTTGCTTGTAAAATAGAGGTGGTAGCCTCAAAAGGAGTTGGAGATCATAAGAATGATAATGTACAGAAAATAAAGACTACTTATCATATCAAGAAGAAGAGGTTTTCTCCCTTTATGGGTTTCATCAAGAATATCTATCTCTTTGTATTTCATGTGTGTGATTGATGTTGAATACTCTATTTCTTACTTCCCTGAATTATTGTGATCATCGTTGAGTGTTTGGTAATGAGTTTAAAATGGGCATGATGTTTTAAGCACAGTAACAACTGATTCACCCCCCCCCTCTTAGTTGTCTAACAATTGGTATTAGAGTGGGTTCCTTTTATTTAAAGGTATATTAGTAAGCTTAAACATGACAAGTCATGAAGGAACTTCAACCAATAAGGCCCCCTGTTCAATGGAACAAACTTTGGCTTCTGGAAGGTTAGGATGAGAACCTACATAATGGCTTTAGGTGCAGATGTGTGGTATGTGGTAGAGAATGGTTATGTAAATCCAGTTGCACTAGCTAATAAGGATGAAAAGATAGAATTCAGCTTCAACACTAAGGCTATGAATGTTATTCTGAGTGGGCTTGCAGAAGAAGAATTTGTAAAAGTTATGCACTTAGAATCTGCCAAAGCAATGTGGGACAAACTCATTAGCAATTATGATGGTAATGAGAAGGTAAAGGATGCTAAGCTTCAAACCTATAGATTACAGTTTGAACAACTAAAGATGAATGAGGATGTAACAGTTAATAAATTTTTCTTAAGAGTTGAGGAGCTTGTGAATGCCATGAAGGGTCTTGGTGAGAAGATTGAAGATGTATTTTTAGTTTAGAAGATTTTAAGATCTCTACCAAATAGATTTAATTCAAAAGTTTCCGCAATATAAGAACTGAATGATCTTAAGACTTTGTCTATTCATCAAATTCTAGGAACTCTAACTACTTATGAAATGAGGATTAGTAAGGATAAAACCACCTCTAGAGAAGCATCATTTAAAGCAGATAAGAATGAGGATTCTGAGCTTGATGAAATTGAAGCAAAATTTGTGAGAAGACTAAAGAAAGGATGAGGAAAGTACCAAGGCAAGTTGCCCTTCAAATGTTGTAACTGTGGAAAGATAGGTCACTTTGCATCTAAGTGTCCACACAAGAAGAAGGACCAGAACTTTGAAGGTGAAGAGAAGTACAAATCCAAGAGATTTGGTAAAAATAAAAGTTTATGTGTAAACAATGATGACTCTTCAGGAGACACAGATAGTGATTCTTCTTGTGAAGATAAGGTTAATGACTTTATGCTTATGGCCAAAGAGGATTATGATAATAAAATCACAGGAATTGATGTAAATGATGAAGAAGTTGTGGTTGACTTGGAAGGAGAACTGATCAGTGCCCTAGAAGAAATTGCTAGACTCAGATTTAAGAAGAAAAAGAAAAAAACAATTGTTGATACAGTTCGAGAAAGACAGTAAAAAACATGATGAAGACTTTTCCCTGCTAAAAGTGGAATTAGAAGAGGCAAATAAAATATAGGACATTCTGAAACAACAGTTATCAGAGAATAAGGCAAGATGTGAAGCCTTGGAAGAAGAGGTAGTAAAAACTAGGAAAGAGATGGAGAAGTTTAAAGAATTATATCTCCAAAATCTTCCAAGCATTAAGGCCTAGGCAGAACTAAATGACATTTTGAGCAAACATAGATCTCCTTTGTTGAAGACTGGTTTAGGCTATGTAAGTGGTTCAAGTAGCAAACAAACAAAAATCAAAGAGCCAGAAAACATTATCAAGTTCCAAGTCAGCAGACAATCAGACCATGTGAGTACTAAGCCACCAAAAACTAATAAAGACAAGATGATCCCTGATAAAAAAACAAAGATATCAGAATATGGATCAAAAAATTCCAAGAATAAGGCCATCCTTCAGGTACCAAAATTTCTTCCATGGTTACTATTTTTACTTCTCTAATTTTGGTCATTAGATTGCATATTGTCAAATTAAGTTTAGAGACATGCAACTGAGGAGATCAAGAAATAAGAAATCTTTGCAACATAGAATTAAACAACCAATGAGTAGAAAAAGTTCCACCAATCACTTTGAACTATTGAACAATGAGCTCGAATTCTATAAATGTCATAACTTCGGGCACAAATCTGCAAACTAGCATCTAAATAATTACAAAGCAGATCCAAGGACAAAACCCTTAGCCAGAAATGCCAACACTTGGAAAAAGAAAGATAGTGAAAAATGTGGTCTAGTACTTTTAATTCAAGAACAAAAAGACCCCTGGTATATAGACAATGGATGTTCCAAGCACATGACTGGAGACAAGGATAAGTTTTTGTCTATAAGTAAAATCAAAACAGGAAATGCGACCTTTGGAAATGATGAACCAGGTAAAATCAAGGGTAAAGGGATGGTGAGTTTGAGTAATGGTAAAGGAAAAGCCCAAGATGTTCTGCTTGTAGATGGGCTGAAACATATTTTTCTTAGTGTAAGTCAAATGTGTGACATAGGATGTGAAGTGGTGTTCACTTCCAAACATTGTAAGATGAATTCTGTAAACTCGGGACAAGTGGTGGCTAAAGGAATAAGGACAGATAATAATGTATATGTGCTGAAATAAGATAGAGAAGAGTGTAATCTAAGAAAACATGATGAAAGATTGTTATGGCATAGGAGACTTGGACATCTAAACTTTGACCACTTAATCAAGCTCAAAAATATTGAGGCAGTAAAAGATCTTCCAAGAATATCAAAGCCACAAGATTCTGTGTAAACCCTGCCCAGTAGGAAAGCTAACCAGGACATAGTTTACATCCAAGAGCTCTACTTCAACAGAAAAACCACTCCAATTAGTTCATATGGATTTATGTGGACCATCAAGATAGGAAGGCATAGGGAAGGAAAACTACTTCATGCTGATCATTGATGATTACTCCAGACTCACTTGGGTTGCTTTTCTCAAAGAAAAAGATGAAGCATTTGAGAAATTTAAAATATTTAAGGCTTTAACTGAGAATCAAACATGCAACAGATTAAAGGTTGTAAGACTAGATAGAGGAGGAGAATTTATGTCAAGTGATTTCAAGAAATTTTGTGATAAACATGGAATCAAAAGAGAATACACAATCCCATGAACTCCACAACGAAATGGAGTAGTTGAGAGGCAAAACAGAATAGTACAACAAATGGCCAGGTCAATGATGAATGAGAATAACATTGGTCAAACCTACTGGGTAGAAGAAATACACATAACAATCTATATTCTTAACAAAGCTCACCTCAGACCACACAGTGACAAGAAACCTTATGAACTGCGGTATGGAAGACCTGCTTCAATCAAACACTTCAAAGTCTTTGGGAGTAAGTGCTACATAAAGAATAATAATGAAAACCTTGGCAAGTATGATGACAGGGTTGCTGAAGGAATCTTCTTAGGGTATGCTACAAACAACAAATGATACAGATACTATAATAAGAGGCTGCATAAATTGGTTGATTGTATTGACATAAAAGTTGATGAAGGAATCACAGTAAGAGAGGTGAGAAATATTGAATCAACCACAAAGGATATAGTTGAAGTTTAAGATGAACAAGCCCAAGGATTAGAAAAAGAAGACTCTGAGTCATATGAAGATACAAACACTCATGCATACTCAAATCAACAAACAACATCAAATCCTTCCTCCAGAATTACTCAAAAGAATCATCCTGCAAGTCAGATAATTGGTGAGAAAGACAAAGGTGTACAAACCAAGAGAAGGATAATCAAAGACACCGAGCAATCACATATAGCCTTCATATCTATGGTGGAACCCAAGAACTTCAATGAAGCCAGTGAATATGTAAATTGGTTAAAATAAATGAATGAGGAACTGGATCAGATTGAGAAGAACAATACTTGGGAGCTTGTTCCTAGACAAACATATAAGAATGTAATTGGATCCAAATGGGTGTTTAAGAATAAAATGAATGAAAAAGGACAAATAGTTAGGAATAAATATAGATTGGTCTATAAAGGATATGCTCAAATAGAAGGAATGGATTTTGATGAAACATTTATGCCCATAGAAATATTAGAAGCTATTAGAATGTTTCTTGCCTATGCTTTTCATAAGAAGTTTAAAGTCTATCAAATTGATGTCAAGTCGGATTTTCTAAATGGAGATCTAAAAGAAGAAGTCTATATGGAACAACCAGAAGGTTTCCAACTATCAGATAACCCTGACTTTGTCTGCCAGCTGAAGAAAGCCTTATATGGGTTGAAACAAGCTCCTCGTGCCTGGTACTACAGACTGGATAAGTATCTTCAAGACAAAGGGTTCAAGAGAGGAACAATTGAAAACAATATATATATCAAAACAAAGGGTAATTATTTTCTCATTGTGTTGGTCTATGTAGATGACATCATATTCAGAAGTAATAATGCTTTACTCGTAAAATGGTTTGCTTTTGCCATGCAGTTTGAATTTGAAATGTCTATGATAGGGGAACTATCTTTTTTTCTTGGTCTGCAAATTACTCAGAGGTCTGAAGGAATATTTCTTTCTCAGGAGAAACATCTAAGAGAAATACTGAAAAGGTTTCAAATGGAAGATTCTACACCTGTGAGCACACCTATGGTCCCTGGATACAATCTAAGCAAGGAGGATGACTTACCTAATGTTGATCAGAGTTCATATAGGTCTATGATAGGCATCCTGTTTTACATCATAGCATATCGTCCAGACATAACGCATGCTGTTGGAATGGTAGGAAGGTATCAGTCTGCACCTAAACATAGTCATTTGATAGCCATCAAAATAATATTCAAATATTTGAAAGGAACAATGAACTATGGCCTATGGTATCCTAGGAATCAAAATTTTCAATTATCCGTCTATTCAGATGCTAATTGGGCTAACTGCATGGATGAAAGGAAAAACACGAGTGGAGGTGCATTCTTCTTAGGAGATTACCTTGTAGAATGGTTGAGCAAGAAGCAAGGTTCCATTTCCTTATAAACTACATAAGCTAAGTACATTGCAGCTGCCACTTGCTGTACCCAAGTATTATGGATGATTCAGACACTTGCAGACTTGGAGGTAAAATATATTGCACCGATCCCAATTCATTGTGACAATACTAGTGAAATTAGTGTGTCAAAGAATCCTGTATTTCACTCCAAGACCAAGCATATACCCATCAAGTATCACTTCTTGAGAGAACAGGTGACCAAAACTGTTTTTTCTTTGCATTATATTCCATCCAAAGATCAGATTGTTGATATCTTCACTAAACCGCTTGCAAAAACTCAGTTTGAGTATCTACACCAGAAGTTGGGCGTGACCCCATTATCAACCTAGGAGATTTCATCCTGTCAGGGGGAGTACGTCTTGGTTGAATATCTTATACCTCTGAAAAGTACTGCAACATCTCAGGGGGAGCATGTTTTCTTTGACATTGATGTCAAAGGGGGAGAAAAGGAGTGGTCTGGATGCTACAGTTGGAGGTCCAAGCAGAATAGCGCAACCTTTTAGGGTTGCTATCAATTCCAAAGGGGGAGATTGTTGGCATGTTTTATAGGAAAGCGTGTGCTTGTCATTGATGGAAAGAACAACAATTTCGATGGAAAATAGGAAAAGCATAAGATCAGGAGGAGGAACGACAATGGTCGTTGGATCAAACACTGTGAAGAATCTGGACCGTTAGATCAGATTCTAGAAAGGAGGAACGAGTGCGCAAGAGAGGAACATATCCCATCTGTTGGATCTGAGTGCAAAGGACCAGCAACCGTTAGATCCATTGGATTTGCAAGGATGATAATCTCAGGAGGAATACCCGACAACCGCCAGATTGAATTAGTGGAAGGATAGGATAAGCAAGGGCTGAGATCTGAGATCTTGATCATTTGAATACCCATCAGCCATCGGATCAAACCTGAATTCTCGTCAGCCGTCAGATCAAACCCAAATTCCCATCAGCCATCGGATCATTTTAAAGTTGAAGGATAGGATAACTGGGGCTAAAGGGTTGAGAATTTTATTATCCGAATAACCGTTAGCCGTCGGATCACTTTCGAGTGGAAGGAAAGGATAAGATAGAAGAGCTGCATCGAAGACAGATCGATCCATCGATCTAGGATGATGATCGAAGAGCGACATTTAGTTCGGGTATAAATATGTGAGGAGGTCAAGCTCTGAATAAATCTCACTTCAGATTTTTCAGTTTGAGATTTGAAATCCCTGAAGCCTAGAGAGACAAAGTAAATATCGATCGTTCGATCATCCGAAATGGATCTCAGCCATTAGATCATCCAGAGTAAATCTCAAGCATCGGATCGTCTAAAGTGGATCTGGGCCATTTGATCCAAAGCGTCAGTTTGAGGTTTGAAATACCTGAAGCCTAGAGACCCGGAGAGATGAAATAAATCCTCGACCGTCGAATCATCCAAAGTGAATTTCAGTCGTCAAATCATTCTAAAATGGAAGGACAGGATAAGTTAGGAAAAGGGAACGCTAATATCAGTGGTCGATAATCGAGGACTCAGATCTACGGTCAGCAGGGCATATCTATCGATAATCGAGGACTCGACTCCACGGTCAAGAGATACACCCCCCCCCCAACCTTTTTGCCTTTAACTTTGGGGGGGGGGGTCTGAGTTGGTGGTATTTTCCATATGGGACCTTCATACGTGTCACCTTCCTATTAAATTGTACCCCCCTTGATCATTACCACTTACTGCCTAACACCCTCTCTGACTAAACCACCAAACCCCTCATACATACCACCTTCGCGCTCCAACGTCACACTCCACTACCCGCTACACGTCACACTCCACTACCGCGCTTTGCCTCCACACTCCACTACACTGCCTACATGTCTCGCCCACGTCAGAAAACCACCTCAGCAAGGACACGAGTCGTCCGATCTGAAATATCACTTCGGGTGTATTCTCAATTGTTGATCATAGTACAGTGGAAGGATAGTGTAAGTTTGAAAAGTTGAAATCCTGAAGTTCTGAAGGGATAAGTTCTGAAAACCATCCATCTCAATGTTTGATTAAGTCCTAGCCGTAGGATTGAACAATGAAAGGATGAGTGTAAGGATCGAATTTGACCATTGATTTGTTTCCGTGAAATAAACCGTCCGATCTGATACATCCACTCAGAAGCACCGTCAAGATCATAAGATCGACGGCCCTATCGCATTGCGGGGATTGAAGATGCGTGAAGTTTAAAAATTTGAAGGAGGGACACAATAGAAACCATGGTTTTGGAGAAAGGAAACGTGGAGGCTCGAGGTAAATTGCAGGGCGAAAAGAAGTTTGTTCTAAACCACCTTTGGATGCATTCGCAATCGTGTGGTCACATGAGCTCATCGCCCAAGGTCATATTGAGGGAGGAGTTAGCACGTCGCTAAGCTCCACTTTGAAGTTTGGGAGATTGGAAAACGCCTTTTGAATAGGCATTTGGTCACCTCCGATGGTCACATGAAGGAAGGGGATTATAAGCCAAAGAAGCCAAAATGACTCTCTCTAACTGATGAAACAGAGTGATTGTATCTGCCAGAGAATTCAAAGATCTTCAGGGTGATCACCAGAGGAGATGAAGAGTCTTGAAGTAACTTCCAGTGGAATGAAGACTCATCATAGAGACAATTGACAGATGGAAAAGCATCGAATATTTTATGAGGGAAAAACTCTCTATGTCCAGGGTAAACCACAACAGACAGTTATGACTGCAGAAATATACTCAATTCCAACATATGCTATATAAACCAATGTGCAAGCGAGATAAGAAAGAAGCCTACCTCGTTCTAATGTTTGATGATGTTCCACTGTTGAGTACTTTGACCCAAAGCTTTGTACCTGCAACAAGTTCTCAACAAACAAGCAGAGCAAGTATATAGTGATAATATAAAGGCGTTAGCACATTAGAGAGCATAATCCATTAACAAACATTACAAATATGCCCATGGATAATAATCATATATTTGCACGATACCAATTGGATGGGAAAGGAGTATTTCTATTAATAAATGATAAGTAGAAGCGAAAACATTACAGACTTCCGTGTCAGCACGGTTCGAAACCAAGAAACCAAGTTCCTTCCAACTGGGCCTCCACCAAAGGCAAGCTCATAGAAAAGAGACAATGAGGTTCTCTCAACAATAGGGAAAGATCTTGGGGGTTGAACACTGTGTTCAAACTTGAGGGACAAAGGGATGTAGACTCAATATGAAGTAATTTCTCCAGAGTAACTTTGCTCTCAAAGTTGAATGCTTTCTCCTTTTTTCCATAGCTCGGAATTGTGCTCTTATAGCCTTCAAAATGAAATTGAAGGGCCGAGTCAGAACGTTTCCAGTATATGGAAGTCCAAAGATCAGAGATATCTTATCGTGACATGGAAACCCGAATTCATTTTTGTATTTTCTGGCACGAATCCCGATGTATGCGAGCTGTAGTGAATCAACCTGCATATACGCATGATGTATAGTAGATAAGGAACACATATGTGGAAAAGTATGTATTTTTAGCTATGGATTCATCAAAAAGGGATGAGAAGTCTGCATAGGGAAATGGAAAAATTCCCTCTGTGCAAGATAGCAATGGTGAGGCAAATCTTGCTATAACAGATGCCCCCTAATGTGTGAGATCAGAGGAGTATCTGTGATGGCCAAAATACATTATAAATAACCTAGAAGTGGAGTGGTGTAAACCCAGCTGGAAAGACTAGTTTCTCATTACATTTTGTTTTGGCTTTACATACATGGCTGCCAATAGAATACAATGCAGATCCATGTGGAAAATATATCAAATAAGTGTTTGTGGCCATTAATAGGCAAATACAAATGCGATTATATGCCAAAAGTTGTCATAATCACGAACAAGGCACAGTAGAACCAATCTCAAAACCAATCTGAAGATATTTGTATACGATGGAGTATAATCTGATGTCCCATGATTAATGTAGTCAAATAGGTGTTGGTCCAATGAAAAGGAAGCAACAGCTCAGGAAATCTGCGGCCACATAGTGATGTCTTCAAGTCTTCTACATATTCGCCAAAGGTGCAAGTCTATATCATGTGAATAAAGGAGTTGAGGTAGAACACAATGAGACATCGTTTGATTACCGGTCATTGAGGTATACCATTAACAAACGCGAGACAACCTACCAATAATGAAATTAGGTATCAAGGCACCGAGTACATTCCTACAAGTGTGAATAAAGGAGTCAATGTCAAACACCTGAGGAATCCATTGATCAAGAGACACTGATGTATTCCCATCTGTCAATGGTGAGAGAGCCTGCCACTAATGACTGCAAGTCTCAAGGTACTCATAAAACTATAGGTCTTAGATCCAGAATAAATGAACTGAAGTTGATGGAAAGAGACCCACTGAAAGGAGAGCATTGAGGCATCTATCATCAGTCAATGCGAGGAACAAAGAAGGAGATTCATAATTTGGTGGAGATCGTATGAAGAACATGTTCACGAACCAATGACCCTGTGCATCTTTCGTGTGTGCCAAATGAAAGCGGTACACGAAAAAGACCCTCTGAATAACAACCAATGATGAAAACTGCTGACAAAGGCGAGGAAACCACCAATAAGGATAATGGCATCCAAGACACGCCACGAATCCAAAAGTGTGAATAGATGTCTTGCCATCGAACACAAGGGAAACCACCCAGTCACCGACCAATGATGAAATGTCGATTGTTGGGTTCAAGGTGACCTACCAATGATGAAAGTAGGGCCAGGGTGCATGATAAGACCATATTGTCATGTGATTCTGAGACAAATTGAGGGTATGGCCGACATGCAAAGTCAAGAGTTCTGAGGAATGGATGACACAGGTTGATAGACTTCCTTTGAAAAGGAGGATGAGACATGTTGTACACTCCGACAACATAGAATCAATGATGTAACTATTTGATGTAGGAGGCATCAATAATGTTCTCTATAGGGACTGGAAGAGTAACTAGTCGGTAGAGAAAAACTCTATAATGAGATCAGTTTCTTAAGGCCATGCTAAACCCAAAATTATGATGACACAAGGACTCAATAATTTTGTTCTCTATTCAAAGGCAACACGAATGCTGCCAATTATAATATAGTACTCCCTTCCCAGCCATCTTTTTTTTTTTTTTCATAACAAATGAATTCTATGATACAGAGGAGGAAACGAGTGTCGCAAGTAAGAAAAACTAGTTCCAGTAGTGGAACGTACCTATGCTTAATGCAAGGAAATTCATGTGGGAGATGGACACTCGGGGTGATGTTCCCTACAAGGTATAGGGTGTCAATTTGCGAAGGATATAAACAAGGCTCTGCTTGGTTGAGGATGCAAAAATTGCTTAGGAAACGGTTTATATCGCAAAGCGAGAACCGACTAAAGGCTCAATACTGCAAGTGAGGGCAGGAGATGCAATCACAACTTAATGCCAAAAAATGTCCTTTTTTATGTCTTTTAGTTTACTTGGTGTGAAAAAGGGATAAACTTGTGCTAAGTATACATCTTTTCAAATCCAATTTACAAGTGTGAAGAAGACAAGTTCACTCGACAATCTTTTCTATTTTTGGTAACAAGTCGGAAAATAGGTTAACTAAGACTGATGAAATTTCAAATCCAATTTAACTAGTGTGAAAGGGACAAATCACTCGGCAATCTTTTCTTTTTTTAGACGAGTCGGAAAAGAGATTAACTAAGATTCGTTTTGGGAGTCCACAGGGAATAAGGCCGCATGTGTGTGAGTGAGAAATGAGGCTCATCATAACGTCATGTATCAAGCTATAATGGACTCTTGGTCCTAAGGAAAAACTCGACATGGGAACCAAACGACAAAGAGGATCTAACTAGTGCACCCATGTTTGGTAATTCTACCATTTATTAGTGACACTACTTATAGCAGACAAAAGGTTCTGTGTCGCAACAAATGGGTTCATAACTAAGGCATAAAAAGTGGTATTTTAGAGGATAATGCAAAAATGAATGATGGAGTGGATACCTGTCCTATATGCTAGGTTATGAAAATACTTGCCTGAGGTGACGAACGACCAATCATAACATTGAAATCTGCAAGAAATCTGAGTCAAAACTACCAAAACCAGCGTAAAACCATTTTTGTATTAGTCCATTAGGTGAAAAAATAGCATGAAACTATATAAAGTGGGTAAAAATAGCTTATAAATAGTAATAAAATAAAAAAATTACTATACCATTTTGATTTTTACCCAAATAGTGCAATTTGGACCAAAATACCTCCAAGATTCAAACGACGATTGCGGGAGTGCTGAGCAATGAAATTAGGAATCGTCTGGATCAAGTAACTCTACTCCTTATCCTCTTCAAATTCAGTGGATTACATTTTTGAATTAGGTTCCAGGTTTTTAGTTATTGAGGGCGTAAAATATGGATTTCGATGTACGTGGGATGGATTTTCTTAGGTCGCGTATACGATGAGGTATACGCTACTGTGTGAACCACAGGGGGCGTATATTAAGCCCTACACACGACTGCATGCAAAGGAATCCACGTACATGCATGCAAATGACCAAAAAGGAGGGTTCTAACTCAAAATTTGGTTTTTCCTTTGCAGGATGGTTCTTGAATGGAGAGAGAAAGAACATGAGGAGGTTGATGCAACTGTGGACCAATATATGGTGGCTCAAGAGGCTCTAAAAAACTATGTCTTGTATAATTTTTGGGCTCTCAAAGGAATGAAAGCCCAAGTGAGGTTGTTGGAGATGTTGGTGGGTTACTAGGACCCTGATAGCGAAAGATTTATCCTCGATGGACAACCATTGAGGATTGAAGTAGAGGACATCTACTTCTTGACTGGTCTATCACGCCAAGGAGAGGTTGTAAACCTCAAGTCACATGGAGCAAGGAGTGGGATGAAGATCAAGGAGTATATCGATGCCCACTGTGTAGCGGGGAATCCCAAGGTGGGAAATCAAGTCTCTATCTGGGAAATAAATAACCTCAGCCTGAAGATCATCGTGCTTGTATTAACCAAGATCACAAGTTCGACTTCATTGCACTAGGCATCAAGGCCGCTCATGTGTTACGCAGTGCAGTGTGCGAGACCCACTGTCTATAACTGGTGTACCTCACTACTGACCAATATGAAAGGTCAGTTGACAGAGTGCAAACAAGGGGGTAAGCGAAACTTCGGGTTTGCCTCCATTATTTGCAGTTTCTTTTTCAATAGGGTTCCAGGTCTTGGACTTAGAGTGGAGATCCTTCCTAGAGGACCGCACGATCCAACCATGGCACGGTGGACTGAGGTCATGAGACGACAGGGGAAGGTAGGGTGCCAACACCCTATAACAATGATTTTTTCTTCTGGTGATAGAGACACCTCATCGCTTTGGATGACTATCCCTATGCGGGGATCGACTTCGGAGGATATCTAGATATGCCACTTCCACTAGGGCCCGCCTTCGGTGACATAGGTAATTTTTTTTTTAAATATTTCATTTTTTGTATTTTTGTATTATGAGACAAAAATATTTTTTGGTGGTGTTTAAGTATTAACTAGACACTTGTGTGATGTAGATGTGGGTCCACAATGGCTGGAGATTTTACCTCAACATCGACGGAGGCACCGGGGTGATGAGGGGGCAGGAGGAGAAGCTGATAGAGTTATACAAAACGTGCAGGGCAACCTGTCTCGTTTGACACAGAGGATTCCAATGGTTCAAGTAGAGGAGCTACTTGAAGCCATCCAACGACAGGTGGTGGGTGTACCTAGAGCATGGGTACAAATTTTTCAGCGTCTCGCAAACGTCATGGTTTGCTATCATAATACACATTCGACGCCTCAGGCGTAGATGTTGTGGCATCTATATATCGGTTGTATATGTGTATTGAGGGTTTTAGCCCCAATTTTGTAATATAAACACCATATTTTTGAAATATATAAAAAGGATCTTCGACTTTACTTATATTTTACAATGTGTACATTGATTTGATGGTTTTCTTTGCTTTATTAATGTGACAAATGCCAATCTAAAACATAATTAACATAGGCATCAGATACATGGTTAGCACTCCTAGGAATGTGATAATATGTGATAAAATAAAACCATCGTTCTAAAAGATGTACCCGTAGGAATTGTCGAAGTAAAGTAGGATCACGTACATGGTAACGACCGTTCAACTGACATACTATTAACTGGGAATCCAGGAAAACTTCTAAAGAGAGAATACCTTATGAGATAACATCGCGCAAAAGTTATATGACAATGTTATATTCAACCACATTGTTCATGGATGGCCCTAGGCATACGCCACCTGAAGACACCAGTAGGCCCTCGGGTGAGTAAACCACCCAAGCGGTGGAAGCCAAGTTCTGTGTATGACGATTGGCTCCGTCTGCGAATCCTAGGTAGACTGAAAACTCCATTGACATCTGTCAATAAAGGGAAAACTTGATAAGCAAGACAAAGACAAAAAGAAGGGGAAAATATATGTATATACACTAAATTACATTAGTATACAAAGAGTTCTGCCCAAGCCTAGGCTCAAGCGTAATATCTTTTCAAGTAGAGCCCATTTCTGGGCTCGACCAACACATTCCCTTCATAATATTCTAACTCATAGGCTCCTTTTTCTAGAACACGTTGCACGATATACAGATTGTGCCACATGGTTTTAAACTTGCCTACCCCCAACGGTTCTTTGTCTTGGTCATATAAAAGCACCAAGTCACCCTCAGCGTACAACTGAGGACAGCCAGACTTGTTGTAATGGACCTTGACACATTTTTTGTTCGCCTCGATGGCCATAAAGGCGTCCTGACACTGCTCGTCAAGACTCTCTAGGTGCACAAGGTGTCGCTCTAGATCTGAAGTGTCAGGTAGGAGAGTGACTGCCAACTTAAGAGAAGGGATTTCACATTCAATAGGAAGAATCTACTCCACAACATGCACTAACTGGAAAGGGGAAAAACCGGTGGCAGTCTTAACTGTGGTTCGGTATGCCCAAAGTGCGGGATATAGCATGATGTGCCTGTTATCCCCGATATCTAGGGATAACTAGGAGATCATGTCTCGAGGCCCACATGGTCCTAGACATGGAGTACCGAGAGAAGATTGACTTGAGCATGGCCCTGGAGGGCCCATCTTTCTTCTTCTCAGCCAGACTTGTCCTGTCGGCAGTAGCAACTTCCATCACTACCGACCTGGGCTTGCATCGAAGAGGACTCTTTCTCCATGAGGTAATTGGTCCGAGGTATCATGGTATGTGTCATATTTGATTGTTATAACCTTCTTATATATGCATTAGGTTCCTTTCATTTCGGATGACTGCTTGGATCTTACACTAATCCACTTGACCATT
>SNQJ01S0001206.1:202459-217977 GCA_010110895.2 Picea sitchensis
CACTAAATCCTAGACTAGTTTGTGCACCCTAAAAATAAAATCGTGACTAATCAATTTTAGTTTAAAGCGTAAATTTTATTGGCCATGATTACTCAAAAGGGTATGGAAGTGAAACTCATGATATTATGACTCTGCAAGAAAATAAATATAAATATAATGCAAAGTCTAATTTTAATTTTTCAATGAATGATATGAGTATAAAAACAGTGAAATTTTCAATTTCAACTATGCAATTCAAAAGTAAAATGCAATCTTTCACTAAATGCACTAAGCTAATGATAAATATTCAAAAGACAAAAATGCCAAGCAATGTAAAATGCCTATTTTTTGTATTTTCAATATATTAAAGAGAAAATGCATGGACTGAAAAACAACCTGATATATAAATTCTACTGTGTATAAACGAAATGAATCAAGCATAATACCAAGCAGCCAAGCAACAACCCAGAGTTCAAGGACAAATAAAAAATGAAAAATGATGAGAAGGACTACACCAAAAAATTCAACTCCAAACAGGTTTCTTGTCAACCCATAGAAGCTCAACAGGCACTATAGAGACCTAAGAAGGCTCAACAATCATCAAATCTCACCCAAGAACCACCAAACCAAGCAACCAAAAAAGGAAATAAGGTGTACGTGACTGTTCAAGGAAAAAAAGCGTATATATGTAGCTCACAGTGAGACAACATGCGTGTGTACGCGACTGTCAAGGAAATAGGGCATGTACAGGATTGAAAACAAGGCCATGCAAGGGTAAAAAGGTTGAGAAATCAGACCTAGAGTGATCAGAATCTGTCAAGCAGTGATACGACAAGAAACACAAAGGAAAAAGAGCAATGCAAGGAGAAAAAGTACTTCAACCCTTAGAAAGAAGATCTCTCCCTAGTGGAGTCGCCAATTCTGTTACGAGGGAAAAACTCTCTATGGCTAGGGTAAACCACAACAGACAGGTGTGACTGCAGAAATCTACTCAATTCCAACATATGCTATATAAACCAATGTGCAAGCGAGATAAGAAAGAATCCTACTTTGTTCCAATGTTTGATGATGTTCCACTGTTGAGTACTTTGACCCAAAGCTTTGTACCTGCAACAAGTTCTCAACAAACAAGCAGAGCAAGTATATAGTGATAATATAAAGGGGTTAGCACATTAGATAGCATAATCCATTAATAAACATTACAAATATGCCCATGGATAATAATCATATATTTGCATGATACCAACTGGATGGGAAAGGAGTATTTCTATTAATAAATGATCAGCAGAAGCGAAAACATTACAGACTTCCGTGTCAGCACAGTTCGAAACCAAGAAACCAAGTTCCTTCCAACTGGGCCTCCACCACTTCAATCATCCACCAAAGGCAAGCTCATAGAAAAGAGACAATGAGGTTCTCTCAACAATAGGGAAAGATCTTGGGGGCTGAAAACTGTGTTCAGACTTGAGGGACAAAGGGATGTAGACTCAATATGAAGTAATTTCTCCAGAGTAACTTTTCTCTCAAAGTTGAATACTTTCTCCTTTTTTCCATAGCTCGGAATTGTGATCTTATAGCCTTCAAAATGCAACTGAAGGGCCGAGTCAGAACGTTTCCAGTATATGGAAGGCCAAAGATCAGAGATCTCCTGTCGTGACATGGAAACCCAACTTCATTTTTGTATTTTCTGGCACAAATCCCGATGTACGCGGGTTGTAGTGGATCAACCTGCGTATAGACATGCTGTATAGTAGATAGGGCGCATATATGTGGAAAAATATGTATTTTTAGCTATGGATTCATCAAAAAGGGATGACAAGTCTACATAGGGAAATGGAAAAAGGCCCTCTGTGTAAGATAACAATGGTGAGACAAATCTTGCTATAACAAAAGACTGTAACTGCCAGATAAGTCAAAGAATCTCAAGATAACGACCACTGATGAAGAACAAACTCAACATGATCGCCAGAGAGTATGAAGAGTTAGGTGTATGATCTGGCAGAGGAATTGGCATGATAAATATACGCAGAACATAGAAGAGATGGTTTCTTTTGTTGAGAGTTATTCATGTGGGTAGAAGCATGTTATGTGCAGTAGTTGAAACACACAGAAGAGGCATAACGCATAGAATGGAAATAATACACAGAGCATAAAGTGCAGAAGAAATATATAGAATAAAAATTCATATTTGAGAGAGGAAGAGAATGTCGAGGTGCACATGCAGAGACAGAGCAGAAGATCAGAAAGCTCAAGAAGATGCGAGCAAGAAGACATTGATGCAGGCAGAGCAGAGCAGTATAGCAGAACAATGATGAGACTAGTAAGCCCTTTGACAAACACTGTATCACTGTAATAAGTTTCAGTAACGAAGTTTTTATAATCAGGGTGGTAGGGTGGTGCTAGGGAGGACTGTCATCCTTAGAGTTTCAAGTGGGTGCTTGAACACAAGGAGTTGTAGCTTCCATCTGGTTGCAGCCAGAAAAACAAGGGTGGTAGGGTGGTGCAAGGGAGAACTATTGTTCTCTACTATACAGGTTGGTGCCTGTGTAACTGGAAGTTGGTGCTTCCATCCAGTTTGTGGAAGTTGGTGCTTCCATCCTATTATAATGAAAAAAAAGTTTTTTAGTTTGTGTGGGTCTTTAACAGATACTTCATTGGTTCAAATTTGTTCTTAGGCAAATCTTAGCTAGCAAACATTATGGAAATGGCATCTCTTCACATGAACCTTGTGGTACATAATCAATATTGATGTTAACAAAGATGAACCATTTTTTAGAATCAATGATCAACCAATGTTTTTCGTCAAGTTAGGACGTCATGACTTTGGGAAAAATATATAACTCTATTAAACATGACAATGGGATTGTTGAATTCTGGGTGCTAAATTTTGAGCTACTTTATGAAACAAGGGGTGTTGGAATCACCAATGTTGCAATTCAAGGTTTTAAGGATGGAACTGGAAACTTGTTGAATGAACTATGGACATATCATGTTGGTTTTAGTGGAGAAAAAAAAAGAATATATAGTGAAAATGGAACCAAGAATGTTAAAAAACAATTATTCCAATCTTACTATTTTTTTATAATTTTTTTTTTAATTAATTTTTCTTTTAAATTGTCTTACATTTTTTTTTAAATATTTGATTTTTTTTTTTTTGTAAATTTATTTTAAATAATTTTTTATTTTTATTTTTTAATTTATTTTAGGGGTTAAAAAAAAACCTTTAAAAGAGGTTACAAGATGTTTTTTTCTCAAAGAAATAAAATGTTATGTTCTTTAATTATTTTTTCAAATTATGTTGTTTGTTTGTCTTAAACATCTTTTTTCTCCTCATTTTGTGAGGTTTTCCCGCTTTTTATAGTTTTCTTCCTTTATTTTTATATACTTGTCTTATTTTTAAAAAGTTTTTTCTTTTTTTTCTTTAATGATTTTATTTACAATAGTATTATATATTTAGGTTATGGTTTTGAAAAAATGCAATTTAAGTTTGAAAGAAAAAAATGTGTTACAAGTAGTACCTCTTTTCGATTTGAGTATTGAATCTAAGATTTTGGTTGCAAGGGTATTGGTTGTCAAGGCCATGGTTTTAAAAAAGTTGCAATTTCAGCCTTGAAAAAATTGAAGTTTTTACTAGGAGCACCACTTTTCAATTTCAAGGTTGTTTTTAAGATTTGGTTACAACAATACTAGTTGTTAGCGACATGGTTTCAAAGTAGTTGTAAATTTAACTTCGATAAAATAAGGTGTTGTAGTTAGTGCCACTCTTCAATTCAGGAGTCGATTTTAAGCTTTTTGTTGACAACATTATAATCTTGTTAAGTCCATGGTTGCAAAATGTAGATTAATCCAAAAGAAAAAGAAAAAAAAAAGGTTGCTACAAGTAGCCCCATTTTCAAAATGGGGGTAAAAACAACTACTAAATACAACCTCTAAAAAAATTAAAACTTCATAAGATTCTCGTCAAGTAGGTAACACCATTTAGGGACAACAGACTTAATATAAATATTTATTATCAAGGGAAATGCATCTTTCCCAAGAAGGAAAACCTCCCCTATAATGCATTACTAAGAGCCAATTAGGGGGGGAAATGACAAAGCCATGGACTCATTGGGATGTCGATCTTTGAAGATTTCAAGTTTCATCCTCAAGTGGTTAATGCTCCAACACAACTTGGAAGAAGCTTGAGAAATTGTTTGGTAAAGAAAACCACATCCAAACACATGAACTTGAAACCCAACTTATTGTTGAATCCTAAAGTCTCTACATTCATTTGAAGATTATATTTGAAAGTTTAAGACTTTGTGACTTTTAACTCTAGATTGTGGGATTAAGAAAGATGTTGACCAATGCAAGGATCTTATCCCTTATGTTTGGGATGAAGATATTGATTGTGAAAATTACATAGTTAATCTCACTCCCACTAAGGATTTACAAAAATCAATAACAAAAGAAGTATGGAGTAAAATTAAACTCAATTCAGGAAATTTTCAAGTGTTCCACTATGATACTTGGGCACATATGCCCAATGAGAAGAGGAAAAATGAGAAGAAGAAAACCTTGTAGCCTAAAAGTGAGAAGTGTATGTTTGTGTGTTACTTAAAATATGTGAAAGGTTATATATATTTTTGTATCCAATACGACATAAGTAATTATTAGAAGAGATGTTTAGTTTGATGCAGGGTTAGCACAAGAATATGTTTTTTTCTTATAATGATTGTTGGATTACTGAGAGGGGGGGTGAATCAATAATAGATAAATCTAATCCCTTTTAACCATATAATCCAAGTGTTATATCAATATAGCATTATCATCCAATAACTGCAGAGTAAATAAGAATTGAACAAATGAACAATCATACACAGTACACTAGTGTTTTACGTGGAAACCCAAAGTGGGAGAAAACCACGAAATGTTTTTTCTTATATGTCTTAAAGAATTACATTCATTGGAAGCACCAAATTCCTTTTTTTTCCAGCTGCAACTAGAAGGAGGCTCCAACCCCCTTGTTTCTCAGGCTACAACCTGAAGGAAGCTCCAACTCCCCTATTCTCTGGCTACAATTAGAAGGATGCTACAAACCCCTATGTTCTCCGGCTACAAATGGAAGGTGGCTACAACCACTTGTCCTTGCCTCATCCAACCACCCTGAAGTAGAAGTAGAATGATGGAACCATTGTCACATGATCACTGTGATATATATCGTTGTAAACCTGTACCAATAAACCTGAACCATGCATCAACCATGCATCAACATGTACCTCAACCTGTAATCAACCTGTACCATAAACAAGTGCATCAACCATGCACCAACCTGTACCAAACAACTTGTAATCAACATGTACCTTAAATAAGTGCATTCAACCATGTACCAAGTATGTACCAATCATGTGTCAACTACTCATCAATTATGAATCATCAACATGTACCAACATCATCAACTATACACCTCATGTATGTGCCAACTCATCAACTACTTGTCTCAACCATGTACCCAACATGTACCTTAACCAAAATCCCTCATCAATTTCATCANTTTTTGTATCCAATACGACATAAGTAATTATTAGAAGAGATGTTTAGTTTGATGCAGGGTTAGCACAAGAATATGTTTTTTTCTTATAATGATTGTTGGATTACTGAGAGGGGGGGTGAATCAATAATAGATAAATCTAATCCTTTTTAACCATATAATCCAAGTGTTATATCAATATAGCATTATCATCCAATAACTGCAGAGTAAATAAGCAATGAACAAATGAACAATCATACACATACACAGTACACCAGTGTTTTATGTGGAAATCAAAAGCAAGAGAAAACCACATAATGATTTTTATTATATGTCTTGAAGAATTACATTCATTGGAATCACCAACGTCCTTTGTTTTCTAGCTGCAACTGGAAGGAGGCTCCAACCCCCTAGTTTCTCAGGCTACAACCCGAGGGAAGCTCCAACTCCCCAATTCTCTGGATACAACTAGAAGGAGGCTACAACCCCCTAAGTTCTCCGGTTACAACTGGAAGGTGGCTACAACCACTTATCCTTGCCCCGTCCAACCGCCCCGACGTAGAGGTAGAATGATGAAACCATTGCCACACTATCACTGTGAGATATACCACTGTACAACTGTATCAACCTGTACCACTAACCTGCATCCAACCTGTACAATTGCCCTGTAATCAATCTGTACCTGAACTGAACATGTATAAAAAAATTTACAACAGGTACGTGACCTGTAGTGATGCAACACGCGTATGTACGCACCCTATCTGTTATGCAGCCTGTGTATGACTTCTGAAAACTAGGGTTTCCTTTCTCTTGAAAACTTCTGACCCTCTGTAACTTATTTCACATAGATCTGTAACCTGTCACTGTATCCAAACTGTATATGTACCTTGTGCTCACATCCTCTTTACCCAAAATATCTATTTATCTCTCTATTCATGTGCCATATAAATGTGTGTAATCATAAACAAGTATAATATCCCTCACATGATCCAGACATCAAACCCTCTCTGGTATTCAATCTCTCAATACATCAACCACTTCACAAATATAAGCTCTCAACCATGTACCATAAAAACCCTTAGCTATATGCCAAGAAATACAAGATGTGCCACAACTCTAACAAGATGTATCAATGATAAATTATAACAACATTGTATTTCTGTAGTTCTGAATTATACAAAAGTTCCCATGAAGCCACTAGTCTCTCTAGGGAGAATTCTAAATTCTCCATAACCACTTCTCATGCATACATCAAAATCCAACTATACATAGAAATAAGACATACCTTTTGAATCAATGGATAGATTTGATGTATCTAAGCATTGTAGACCTTCTTGGGAGCTTGATCTCAGAATCTAGAACCTCTGCATCTTTATCTCTTCAAGTTTCCATGGATTTACCAACATGTACGCACCCTAATACACTGCCAGCCCCCGTACGCCTCAATATGTATGCACCCTAATACATTGTCATCCCGCGTACGCCTCATAAACTATGGTTTTTTAGTATTCGTTGTAATTCCAAAACTTTCACCGTCAACCCTTCGTACTACTTCATATTTTCGCAACTTCAGATGTATCAATGAGTACTTGCAATAAGCCTTACACAACAAAAGATATTCAATGTGTTCAAGTGTGATTAAATGAGAGAGCCTTGCCTATTATTTATACTTTCATGTAGCATCCTACTTTCCTTATTTTAGGGAGTTATCCATTAACTTTATTATTTAAATAATTTCTTTTGCAAACACTTTGACGTTTTGGGGCTTCTAGATGACTCATGAGGGTCCTCCAACTTCACATGGCCCTAACTCTCTAACCGTGAGGAGTTATGTGACGTTCCACAAACCACTATGGCATGACAAGAACTATCCATCTAGTATAGTTTCACTGAAAAATTCACTGACCTTCATCTCATTATTCCACAATTAAGTATGGGTTATCTAACCATACTTCTAGGATAACTCAATCCACAAAGCATCTTCCTGTGAGGAATTTCACCATAAGGGGACCACTTTGGAGTTCATCCATTTGTACTTCTTATCAACCATGACAAGACAATAATGAGTCATCTTTACATCAAACAAACTTGGGTCCATTACCCAAACCTTTGCGCTACCATAATTTCTGCAAGGGTTGACATCAATGGCAACCAACCTTAATCAACAATATCCCCCTTTAGCATTGATGGAAACACTATGATGCAATGCTGAAATCATGTAATGTAATAATGAAGTCATATCACTCATGCTCCCCCTAAAACCATCCATTTTTCCTCTGCATCTGATAAATCTCTCGCCCTTTGTCATCAATGACAAAGGTATCTTTCCATCCGGGGTTGCTCCCCCTAACTGAATTGTCCTTTTTATGGTTCTTCCTCATGTACATATAAGATATATAATATAAGCATTCAAAAACATTCATTTTGGAGTAGAAAAAACTCTAAGTCTCTGGCGAAGATACTCAAAGGCTTCCTGTGGAAGTGGTTTTGTAAAGATGTATGCCACTTGTTCTTTTGTGCCCACATACTCAACTCTGATGTTCTTTTTTGAAACCTATTCCCGTAGAAAGTGATACTTGATTGGAATGTGCTTCGTCTTGGAGTGCATCACCGGGTTCTTTGATATACTGATGGTGCTTGTATTATCACAATGGATTGGAATGGGATCATCATACTCAACCTGTATATCTGTCAGATTTTGTTTCATCCAAAGAACCTGTGTACAACATGTTGCTGCTGCAATATACTCTTCCTCAGTTGTAGATAAAGATACTACTGATTGTTTCTTGCTTAGCCATGATACTAAACACTCACCCAATTAGAACACTGCTCCATTGGTGTTTCGTCGATCATCAATACAACCTTCCCAATCTACATCTGTGTAGGCAATAAGTGATATATCCTTTCCTTTTGGATACCATAATCCAAACTCTTTTGTTCTTTTGAGATATCTAAATATCCTCTTCACTGCTAATACATGTGATTCATTTGGTTCTGTTTGAAATCGTGCCACCTTTCCAACTGTCTGCATTACATCTGTTCTAGATGATGTCACATATAGTAGGCTACCAATCATTGACCTGTATTGCCTCTGATATGTAGACTTTGAATCATCATATTTTCTTAACTTGCAACTGGTTTGCATGGGAGTGATAACTGGTTTGCAATCTTCCATTCCAAACCTCTTTAGCATTTATCTGATATACTTGGTTAGAGAAATAAAAATTCTTTGGTTGATTTGACGTA
This sequence comes from Picea sitchensis, assembly GCA_010110895.2. NCBI lineage: Eukaryota > Viridiplantae > Streptophyta > Pinopsida > Pinales > Pinaceae > Picea > Picea sitchensis. The sequence continues at coordinate 211,194 of SNQJ01S0001206.1, forward strand.
TCTGAAGTGCCAAAAAGAAGGATAGTTCTCCAAGTAATGACATTTCAAATTCATTCTGCATAGCTTTTGCAAATTTATGGCTTAACCTGTCATAATCACTACCAAAAATAATATCATCAACATAAACTTAAATTAATAAAATACTATCTTGACTTACCTTGATGTAGAGGTTGTTGTCTGCACTTCCTTTTCTAAACCCTGCCCGCTATAGATATTTATCTAGTATAGAGTACCATGCTCTAGGAGCCTATTTTAGACCATAGAAGGCCTTCTTTAATTTACACACATAATCTGCATTCTTTGACAACTGAAATCCTTTTGGTTGTTCAATGTATACTTCTTCTTCAAGTTCCCCATTTAGAAAAGATGATTTTACGTCCATCTGATACACTTTAATATTTTTGGAGCATGCGAAAGCTAAAAGCAATTAGATTGCTTCCATTCTGGCAACTAGGTAAAATGTCTCTTCAAAGTCGATTCCTTCAACCTGGGCATATCCTTTACATACCAATCTAGCTTTGTTCCTTGTAACCTGTCCATCTTCATTCAATTTATTTCTGTATACCCACTTTGTGCCGATCACATTCTTATCCTTTGGTCTTGGAACCAATTCCCAAGTTTCATTTTTCTCCATTTGATCCAATTCTTCATCCATGCCATTATTCCAAAATTCATCCTTGTTGGCTTCTTCAAAACAGGTTGGTTCAATCGTAGATGAGAGTGTTATGTGCATTTGTTCTTGTGAACACATTCTTCTTCTAGTCTCAACTCCTGCATCTTTGTTTTCGATAATCTAATCTAGAGGATGATTCTTCTGTACTCATCTGCTTGGTGTCTTTGGAGGCACTTGCTGAACTTTCTCTTTTTCTTATTTCGGATCCTCTTCATCTTCCCCTTATTTTTCATCTTTTGTTTCTTCTTTGTAAAGTTGTTCCATTGATTCATTTTCTTCTTCCTTTAATTCTTGTCTACCCGTTTCATCAATTGTTACGTTGATGCTTTCCACAACTTTTTTCAATCTCAGGTTGTAACACTTGTATGCTTTCCTTGTACTTGAGTAACCAACAAGTACTCCTTTGTCCACACGAGAGTCAAACTTTCCCATTTTTCCATCTTCTCTTGAGTCAAACTCTCTCTTCCCATTTTTCCATCTTCTCTTTGATGTAGCAGCATTTGCTTCCAAATACTCCTCGGCAAGCTTTTACATTTGTTGGTCTCCTTTCCATAGCTCCGTGAGGGAGTTTTTTCTGTTGCTTCGGCGGTTACTTTGTTTTGAATGTGAACTCTGTATGCACTGCGATGTGTCCAAAAAATATCCATTAATTTGGAATCCATTAGCATTGTTCGAAGCCATTTCCTCAGATCACATGTTCTTTTATTTTAAAACTCAATTTCATGAGGTGTCCTAGCAACAGAATTGTCTTTCTATTCCATGATCAAGTAGTAGTCCATAAATTCAGCTTTGAAGTGAACTCTCCTCCATTATTAGATCTCAAGCATTTGATTTTTGAATCCATTTCTATTTTCAACAATTTCCTTATAGATCTTGAAGTTTTCAAAAGTTTCCGACTTCCTATTCGAAAGAAAACTACAAATATTCTTGTATAATCATCAACTAATAATATAGCGTTATCACCTTTTAAACCTTTGTTGTAGTTGGTCTAACTAGATCAAGATGCACAATTTCCAAAGTGGTCTTGTTGTTGAACATTCCTTTGATTTGAACCTCCGGTCTTTGTTTTCTTTCCTTGTTGGCAATGCTTGCATAAAGTGTTGGTTGGTTTCAAGGATCTAGGGCATTTATTAGACCGCTTCGTTGACGATTAAAATCACAATGAGGATTTCGTCAGCAGTACTGCTAAAGCCTATTAATTATAAGCTAATAATATATATATATATATATATATATATATATATATATATATATATATATATATAATACTAGTAGGTGGGACCCCCTTGTAGGTTGGAGGATCAGATCTGGTTCTTATTTGATGTTTTTACTGATGTTTGACACTGCTTACATGTTTGAGAATTATTGATGATCAATGTTGGTCCTATTCACAACAGATGGATGAGGGATAATGCATGTTTGTTCTCTTGATCTAGGCTCGAATGCCATGTCTTAATGGCTTATGATATATATTGTTACCTTTTCTATTTAGTCCTGGATTTATTACTTGTGACACCTGCAAAAGATACATGTTAGTAACAACAAATAAAGAGCAATTGAAAGGAAACAAAGAAATATAAACAAAAATGAAAAAGGAAGGAACTAGACTATACTAATATGATACACTATATGCATTGGAATTAAAATGATCATTGTAAATCCTAGCTAACAAGTAATAACTATGCGATTTATTGAGTTACATGGAAACATGGTTGATGTGCATTATGGTATAGTTGGAAATGGTAAGATGTGATGAGGGGGGTGCTCTTGGAAATTAGTGGATGTTGGTTTCGATGCATGGTTCAATTGAATGAATTAATGGATTAGTGGGATGGCGTGTACTAAATAATTAAATGATTGGAGGTTGGAGGCAACGTTCATTTACTTCACTTCACTCCATACCCCTCGCACTGGTCGTCACCCTGGCTAGCTATTGTCAATTGTGTTCGTTGTGATCAAGCTCCGATTTTCAAGCAGAGGAAGAACTGCTCGACCAAGCTCACATTTTTAAGGTGCTCTTGGTTACAGGTATGCCTTTTCTCCATCCATGAAACTTATGAAATAGATATTGGTTGAATGATGTATGGATCTGTGTTGTCCTTAAGTATTGCAACTGTGTAAATTGGTGATATTTTGATGGAATGAATGGTTGGTGTGTTTTTCATTGCAATAAGGTTTAAGGTCACAGTTTTATTAATCGTTCTGAGTGTTATAAGCCATGAAGGCCCTTTGTCATCCTTATTGGTCTTGGTTGAAGGGTTTTCGTTTGTTCTAGATTGGCTGGATGACTCCACACATTTGTATCACCATACCCAGACGATTGTTGTTATGGGGTTTACTGGGTTGAAACGCCTTGTGTCACTGCACATTGTTTCACTTGGATATGGGTTTGTTTGTGCTACTGATGGTTGCATAGTGGGTTATATTTCTTTTCTCGGCTCTGTTTTATCTCAACATTGTTAGTTGGTTGATTGGGAGAGCCATTATAATCTTGTTAAGTCCATGGTTGCAAAATGTAAATTAATCCAAAAGAAAAAGAAAAAAAAGGTTGCTACAAGTAGTGCCATTTTCAAAATGGGGGTAAAAAAAACTACTAAATACAACCTCTAAAAAAATTAAAACTTCATAAGCTTCTCATCAAGTAGGTAACACCATCTAGGGACAACATACTTAATATAAATATTTATTATCAAGGGAAATGCATCTTTCCCAAGAAGGAAAACCTTCCCTAGAATGCATTGCTAAGAGCCAATTAGGCAGGAAAATGACAAATCCATGGACCAGGGATGATTTTAAGGATGGAATTTTATTTTAAAATGTAGAAACCTTGGCGAATATTACTAATCCTTCATATGTCACCTATAAATGTTTGGCGATATTTTTTAAAAAATATTCAAATTTCTAAGTATTTTATATAGATTTTATAAAAATTTGGCGATTTTTAAGGTAAAATAATTTTATGCTATATAATTTGGGCGAATTATTTTTAAAATAGTGAATCTCATTTTTGGAAAAACCATGGAAAATTAGCCCATGAGCGAAATTTAGCCCCTAAAATCATCTATGCCATGGACTCATTGGGATGTCGATCTCTGAAGATTTCAAGTTTCATCCTCAAGTGGTTAATGCTCCAACACAACTTGGAAGAATCTTGAGAAATTGTTTGGTAAAGAAAAACATATCCGAACACGTGAACTTGAAACCCAATTTATTTTTGAATCCTAATGACTCTACATTCATTTGAAGATTATATTTGAAAGTTTAAGACTTTGTGACTTTTAACTCTAGATTGTGGGATTAAGAAATATGTTGACCAATGCAAGGATCTTATCCCTTATGTTTGGGATGAAGATATTGATTGTGAAAATTACATAGTTAATCTCACTCCCACTAAGGATTTACAAAAATCAATAACAAAAGAAGTATGGAGTAAAATTAAAATCAATTCAAGAAATTTTCAAGTGTTCCACTATGATACTTGGGCACATATGCCCAATTAGAAGAGGAAAAATGAGAAGAGGAAAACCTTGTAGCCTAAAAGTGAGAAGTGTATGTTTGTGTGTTACTTAAAATATGTGAAAGGTTATAGATTTTTTTGTATCCAATACAACATAAGTAATGTTTATAAGAGATGTTTAGTTTGAATTAGTAATAGAGAAATCTAATCCTTTTTAACCATATAATCCAAATGTTATATCAATATATCATTATCATCTAATAACTGCAGAGTAAATAAGCAATGAACAAATGAACAATCATACACATACACAATACACCGGTGTTTTATGTGGAAATCCAAAGCGGGAGAAAACCACATAATGTTTTTTCTTATATGTCTTGAAGAATTACATTCATTGGAAGCACCAACTTCCTTTGTTTTCCAGCTACAACAGGAAGGAGGCTCCAACCCCCTAGTTTCTCAGGCTACAACCTGAGGGAAGCTCCAACTCCCCAATTCTCTGGATACAACTAGAAGGAGGCTACAACCCCCTAAGTTCTCCGGCTACAACCACTTATCCTTTCCCTATCCAACCGCCCCGACGTATAGGTATAATGATGAAACCACTGTCACACTATCACTGTGAGATATACCATTGTACAACTGTATCAACCTGTATTACTAACCTGCATCCAACTTGTACAACTGCCCTGTAATCAATTTATACCTGAATTGAACATGTATAAAAAAAAATACAACAGGTACATGACTTGTAGTGCTGCAACATGTGTATGTATGCACCCTATCTATTATGCAACCCACGTATGTACGCGACCAAAATTTTATGCAGCCTCCGTATGCCTTCTAAAAACTAGGGTTTCCTTTCTCTTGAGAACTTCTGACCCTCTGTAACTTCTTTCACATAGATCTGTAACCTATCACTATATCCAAACTGTATCTGTACCCTGTTCTCGCATCCTCTTTACCCAAAATCTCTATTTGTCTCTCTAGTCATGTGCCATATAAATTTGTGTATCATAAACAAGTATAATATCCCTCACATGATCCAGACATCAAACACTCTCTAGTATTCAACTTCTCAATACATCAACCACTTCACAAATAGAATCTCTCAGCCATGTACCATAAAAACACTTAGCTATATGCCAATAAATACAAGATGTGCCACAACTCTAACAAGATGTATCAATGATAAATTATAGCAACATTGTATTTCTGTAGTTCTGAATTACACAGAAGTTCCCATGCATCCACTAGTCTCTCTAGGGAGAATTCTCAAATATCCATAACCATTTCTCATGCATACATCAAAATCCAACTATTCATAGAAATAAGACATACTTTTTGAACCAATGGATAGATCTGATGTATCTTAGCACTGCATACCTTCCTGGGAGCTTGATCTCAGAATCTAGAACCTCTGCATATTTATCTCTTCAAGTTTCCATGGCTTTACCAACATGTACGCACCCTAATACACTGCCACCCCCCGTACGCCTCAGTATGTACGCACCCTAATACACTGTCATCCCCCGTACGCCTCATAAACTAGGGTTTTTTTGTATTCGTTGTAATTCTGAAACTTTCGTCGTCAACTCTTCGTACTACTTCAGACTTTCACAACTTTAGATGTATCAATGAGTACTTGCAATAATCCTTACACAACAAAAGATATTCAATGTGTTAAAGTGTGATTAAATGAGAGAGCCTTACCTCTTATTTATACTTTCATGTAGCATCCCACTTTCCTTATTTTAAGGAGTTCTCCATTAATTTTATTATTTAAATAATTTATTTTGCAAACACTTTGACTTTTTGGGGCTTCTAGATGACTCATGAGGGTCCTCCAACTTCACATGGCCATAACTATGTAACCGTGAGGAGTTATGTGACGTTCCACATACCATCGGAAATGGAATGACAAGGACTATCCATCTAGGATAGTTTCATTGAAAAATTCCTTGACCTTAATCTCATTATTCCACAATTACATATGGGTTCTCTAACCATACTTCTAGTATAACTCAATCCGCAAAGCAAAGCGTCTTCCCGTGAGGGATTTCACCATAAGGGGACCACTTTGGAGTTCATCCATTTGTACTTATTATCAACCATGAAAAGACAATAATGAGTCATCTTTACATCAAACAAACTTGGGGCCATTACCCAAACCTTCTTGCTACAAGAATTTTCTACCGGACTTTCTTCAAGGGTTGACATCAATGAAAACCAACCTTAATAAAAAATCTCCCCCTTTGGCATTGATGGAAACACTCTGATGCAATACTAAAATCATTTCATGCAATAATGAATTCATATCACTCATGCTCCCCCTGTAACCATGCCTCTATCCTCTTCATCTGATAAATCTCTCCCCCTTTGTCATCAATGGCAAAGGTATCTTTCCATCCGGGGCTGCTCCCCCTAACTGAATTGTCCTCTTTATGGTGCTTCCTTGTGTACATCTAAGACATATAAGATAAGCATTCAAAAGAATTCATTTTGGGGTAGAAAAAACTTAGAGTCTTTGGCGAAGATACTTAAAGGATTTCCGTGTAAGTGGTTTTGTAAATATGTATGTCACTTGTTCTTTTGTGCCCACATACTCAACTCTGATGTTCTTTTCTGCAACCTGTTCCCGTAGAAAGTGA
>SNQJ01S0001206.1:218679-255408 GCA_010110895.2 Picea sitchensis
CCAAGTAATGACATTTCAAATTCATTATGCATATCCTTTGCAAATTTATGGCTTAACCTGTCATCATCACTACCAAAAATAATATCATCAACATAAACTTCAATTAATAAAATACTATCTTGACTTACCTTGATGTAGAGGTTATTGTCTGCACTTCCTTTTTTGAACCCTACCTGTTGTAGATATTTATCCAGTCTAGAGTACCATGCTCTAGGAGCCTGTTTTAGACCATACAAGTCATTCTTTAATTTACACGCATAATCTTCTTTCTATGACAACTGAAATCCTTTTCATTGTTCAATGTATACTTCTTCTTCAAGTTCCCCATTCAGAAAAGATGATTTTGCGTCCATCTAATACACTTTAATATTTTTGGAGCATGCATAAGCTAAAAGAAATCAGATTGCTTCCATTCTGACAACTGGGGAAAATGTGTCTTCAAAGTTGATTCCTTCAACCAATGCATATCCTTTACATACCAATCTATCTTTGTTCCTTGTAACCTGTCCATCTTCATTCAATTTATTCCTGTATACCCACTTTGTGCCGATCACATTCTTATCCTTTGGTCTTGGAACCAATTCCCAAGTGTCATTTTTCTCTATTTGATCCAATTCTTCATCCATGCCCTTATTCCAAAGTTCATCCTTGCTAGCTTCTTCAAAACAGGTTGATTCAATCGTAGATGAGAGTGATATGTCTGTTTGTTATGGTGAATGCATTTTTCTTCTAGTCTCAACTCCTGCATCTTTGTTTCCAATAATCTTATCTGAAGGGATATTATTCTGTACGCGTCTGCTAGGTGTCTTTGGAGGCACTTGTTGAACTTTCTCTTTTTCTTCTGTCAGATCCTCTTCATCTTCCCCTTCTTTTTCATCTGTTGTTTCTTCTTTGTAAAGTTGTTCCATTGATTCATTTTCTTCTTCCTTTAATTCTTGTCTACCTATTTCATCAATTGTTACGTTGCTGCTTTCCACAACTTTGTTCAATCTTAGGTTGTAACACTTGTATGCTTTCCTTGTACTTGAATAACCAACAAGTACTCCTTTGTCCACATGAGAGTCAAATCATTCTTCCATCTTCTCTTTTGATGTAGCATTTGCATCCAAAAACTCTGAAGTGCTTCACATTTGTTGGTCTTCCTTTCCATAGCTTGTAGGGAGTTTTGTCAGTGTTGTTTCTGAGCATTACTTTGTTTTGAATGTGAATGGATGTATGCACTGCATGTGTCCAAAAAATATTTGTCAATTTAGAATCCATTAGCATTGTTCGAGCCATTTTATGTACGATCCTGTTCTTTCTTTCAAATATTCCATTCTGTTGAGGTGTCCTAGCAACAGGGAATTTCCTTTTTATTCCATGACTACTGTAGTAGTCCATAAATTCCTTTGAAGTGAACTCTCCTCCATTATCATATATCAAGCATTTGATTTTTGAATCCATTTCATTTTCAACCATTTCCTTGTAGATCTTGAAGTTTTCAAAAGCTTCTGACTTATTCTTGAGAAAGCAAACTGTAGTCATTCTTGTATAATCATCAGCTAATAAGATAAATTATTTCTCACCTTTTAAACCCTTTGTTGTAGTTGGTCCAACTAGATCAGTATGCACAATTTCCAGTGGTGTTGTTGTTGAATATTTATTTGATTTGAACCTGGTCTTTGTTTGCTTTCCTTGTTGAAAATGTTTGCATAAAGTGTTGGTTGGTTTCGTGATCCAAGGCATTTCTATGACTACTTCTTGTTGACGATAAAAATCGCAACGAGGATTTTGCCTGCAAAGTATTGCTAAAGACTATTAATTATAAGATAATAATATATATAATACTAGTAGGTGGGACCCCTTTCTAGGTTGGAGGATCATATATGGTTCTTATTTGATGTTTTTACTACTGTTTGAAACTGCTTACAGGTTTGAGAATGATTGATGATCAATGTTGGTCCTATTCATGACAAATGGATGAAGGATAGTGCATGTTTTTTCTCTTGCTCTAGGCTCGAATGCCATGTCTTAATGGCTTATGATATCTGTTGTTGCCTTTTCTATTTAGTCCCTGATTTATTACTTGTGACTCTTGAAAAAGATACATGTTAGTAACAACAAATAAAGAGTAATTGAAAGGAAATAAAGCAATATAAACAAAAATGCAAAAGGAAGGAACTAGACTATACTAATATGATACACTATATGCATTGGAATCAAAATGTTCGTTGTAAATCCTAGATAACAAGTAATAGCTATGTGATTTATTGAGTTACACAAAAACATGGTTGATGTGAATTATGGTATAGTTGGAAATGGTAATATGTGATGAGGGGGGCGCTTTTGGCAATCAGTGGATGCTGGTTTCGATGCATGGTTCAATTGAATGAATTAATGGATTAATGGGTTGGCATGTACTAAAGAATTAAATGAATTGAGGTTGGAGGCAACGTGAATTTACTGCACGTCACTCCATACCCCTCCCATTGGCCGTCACCCTGGCTGGCTTTTGTCAATTGTGTTCGTTGTGATCAAGCTCCGATTTTCAAGCAGAGGAAGAACTGCTCGGCTAAGCTCACGTTTTTAAGGTGCTCTTGGTTATAGGTATTCCTTTTCACCATCCATGAACCTACTCTTCTTATGAAATAATTATTGGCTCGGTGATATATGGGTCTGTGCTTTCCTTAAGTCTGGAAACTGTGTAAATCGGTGATATTTTTTTGGAATTAATGGTTGGTGTGTTTTTCATTGCAATAAGGTTTAAGGTCACAATTTTATTAATCGTTCTGAGTGTTATAAGCCATGAAGGCCCTCTGTCATCCTTATTTGTATGGTTTGAAGGGTTTTCGTTTGGTCTAGATTGGCTGGATGACTCCATGCATTCGTATCACCATACCCAGTCGGTTGTTGTTATGGGGTTTACTGGGTTGAAACGCCTTGTTTCACTACACATTGTTTCACTTGGATATGGGTTTGTTCATGCTACTGATGGTTGCACAGTGGGTTATATTTATTTTCTCAGCTCTGTTTTATCTCAGTGTTGTTAGTTGGTTGATTGGAAGAGCCACGAGGGTTATACCCTACGTGTTCTAAGTATTGCTACAAGGCCAAATGGAGCCTTTGCTCCTCTATTCAGAGTCTCTCCTATTTCGTGAACTATCACCCTCTCTGCAAAGATATTAGTGTTATACCCTATGTGTGCACCGTTGGTCTCAGAGGCTCTCACCCGATGATGGGAGTCGACATCAATCTCCTTGTGTTGGTACACAGAGCGAACCCTTGTTTTCTTAAGCCTGGTTTTTGATAAGAGGGAACCGTAGGTCCTGTCGGGTCTACTATTGATGGTTATGAATTGGTGGTGTATTGTTGACAGTGTTTGATTACTGGCTCTCCCCCGTTGATTATGTTGGAAATGGTGTTGGTTTTGGTATCTAGTCACTGCATTGGTTATTATAGTCAAATGGATAATCTTGGCATGGTTAATCGGTTAATTGAAGAAATGGGATTGAATACACAGTTGTTGTCTTTTACATTGGGATTATTGAATTGTTGACCCAACATTAATTTTAATTGGTTAAGTCACAACAATGCTTCTTGCGTGATGCGTGGGTATGTGTGGCATGCCTACAACATGTTAAGTTGAGTTAATGATTTCTGTGAATGTTAAATTTCCATGGGAGTATTTCAATCGTGATGATTATGGCCATCCACTGTATATGCTATGGATATTATTGGTTGTGCCATCAGAGATGGTCACGGGTTCTTACATAGTATGGTTTTGTTGCAATTTGATTAATTTGAGAGATGAGATGAGGCTTACTTTTGCTACCTCGTTATATTGATTGATAGGCCAACATTATGGATGTTTAAATTCAGAGCAGTTGGACTTGTATAGTCACATAGATACTCTGCATTTTGTCAAATGGTTTGTGTATTCCAAGCATAGTATGAGTTAAAGTGGTGATTGTTGTCTATGTGTTTAAATGGCAAGTCAAGATCTCGCAATTAAAATATGGATCGTTGTCTTTGACTGTCCACTATGTATCTTTAATGAATATCATGCATCTTAATGGAGATAGGCATGGGTGCTGTAGAAATATGATCTCATTACAAATTAATTGTTAAGTGAACTTGAGGAATGAAATCGGGTGTGATTTTAGTGTCTATGTTTGATTTGGAGAAATAATTATGGACGGTGTTTAATGTTTTGATAAGACAATTTGAAACAAGTGAGTGTGTGTTCATTTAGAAATTGTTTAAATATTATCTGGGACAGTTGGGAAGAAACAAAACTCTTACAGGTTGTTGTGGAAATCATATTTTCTTGTTTTGATGACTCTACGTTAATTATTTAATTGCGAATAGTGAGCAAGTAATACACAAAATTGATTGGGTTATACACAGTGGTTGTTTAAATAAGCACAATAATTATTGGTTGGTGTTGGATCTTTTGCGTTTGCTATAGAATGGTTATGGATTACTTAATTAATTTTATGAACAATATCCGCTCTCCTCCCTACCATTTTCTCGCTTTTCGCTAATTACAATCCCATCGCCTTCCCACATTCATTTTTCACTCCCTGTTCTTAAAATTTAATTATAGCAAATAAGAATTATGTATTGAAGCAATTTGGAATTGTAGTTTCTTGGTTGGATCACAGTGATATTTTATTTGGTTTGCATTACAGTTGATTGTTTGTTGTCTTTGAGAAGTAACCATGTTTCTTTCCCTCCTCATTTTATCATGTTTCGCTCAATACAAACCCCTCACATATCCCATGACCTTTTGCTCACCCCCTTCTCATTGACAACAATTAAACAATTTGTATGGATTGGATTGCATGAGTCTGATATGTCACTGAGCCAAATTATATTTCATATTTTGAAAGAGTTGTCATGCATGGATGTTAAAGGAACTATTTGCTAATCAATTATGCATACATGAATGAGCTATTCAAATAAAAGGTTGAAAACTGAGGCCCACTATGCCCCTGACAAAGGGAAAGCCACTACTGCCCCTTCCTCACCTTCAAATGATTATGATAAATCGGTGTCCTCCTGTTTGTAATTGAGGGATGATTGCTCTTATGTGATCAACGAGATTAAGCCTAAAGTGTCCACACAACCTAAGGAAAATTCAAAGAGTTTAAAAGGTGATAGCAGCAACAAAGGAAAGATTGCCTCGCAGACTGGAAAATATGGATTTTAAGTTTTATTTATTTATCTATTGATTGAGAACAATTGACTTCAAATTTTTGGACAACAGGCTTTTTGGATATATTGGTAGTATATTTTTGAAAATAATTTCAAATGTCAATGAAATAAATTGTCAAATATGAATGTGATTATGGGAGTCACAAGGATGGGTGTTTTGCTTAATTAACTAGTTATGTTATGATTGTTAAGAGCAAAAAGGGAGTCACAACGATGGTTGTTTTGCTTAATTAACTAGTTATGTTATGATTGTTAATAGAAAAAAGGGAGCCACAGGGGGTTCCACCTACTAGTCATTATTTATTTAAAAAAACTTATTATAATTTATTACTTTTCCCCTTAACTAAAAAGTTGGTTGAGTTTTTAATTAACTTAACTAATGAGATAGTTCAACTACTTCAACCAATTCTAATTTACTTAAAGGCAAAAGGAAAGGGAGGAACAGGGGAGGGATAAAAGGAGAAACATACTAAGGTTTTCTCTTTGAGTTTATGTTGAGATAGTTCAATTTTCAATCATTATTTAATTTATCACAAGCCTAATTCTTTTTTATGATAGCAGGGCCTTATTGCAGACAACAAGATTCAGGGTTGAATTACATCATTCATGGGAGGGATAAACGGAGAATCATACTAAGGTTTTCTCTTTGAGTTTATGTTGAGATAGTTCAATTTTCATTCATTCTTTAATTTATCAGAAGCCTAATTCTTTTTTATGATAGTAGGGCATTATTGCAAACAACAAGATTCAGGGCTGAATTACATCATTCAGACACTTGTTTTTCATAGGTGTTGATCTATCTTTGATAGTATGTGTAGACTTGTCTGTTTGTGAATTAGTTTTCATGACTGACAAAGGCTATTGTGCAGAGTCGAGTGGGCAACAATCTGTGGCAAGCCGATCCAACTTTTAGAGTTTAGTTTTTAATTTTTTGTCAAAGGTCCTTTTGTATGTTCCATCAAGGATGTCTAAGTTTGACTTTGGTCCAAAATTTATTCACGAAATTGTGTAAAGAGAGTGACTCTTTGGTGAATTGGAATGAAATAAAGGATTGATTTATGTCTCACTTGTCTTTATTATCATTTTGGTGTCTTTGCTTCTATCTCTACATTTATTTCAACAACTGTTATGTTCAAAAAATCATATAAAAAATGAATTTTCCAGCAAGCTTTTATTTATAAAAAGAATAGCCTAAGCACTTGCAATCAATACTTGTGAGTTAGAATATTAATTTTGATGGCTATAAACATAGGGTGATATTCCCATATATTTTTCTTTAGCCGAGAAGAATCTGAAAATGCTTGAGTAAGATCATTTCATATCTTTTCCTCAACAGTTATTTGGCAACCATATTGGGGAGATCTTCAATATCTCTCTGGTTAATTTTTATGCTCGATTTTCATCGATACATCTATTTTTATGATATTGATTCTTTGACTGTTTTATTTCTTAATGACTGTACATGTTACAAGGCAACCCAATATTGAGTCCAGTCTTCAAGATCAGACCAACATTGCTTTAAACCTGTTTAACACCATTTTAGACACTGCCAATACCCGTGTTGAGCTTAATCATTCATGGGAAACAATTGAACGAGATATTAGTGGCCAAGAACGTTGGGAAGCTAGATGTAGACAGCCTAGAAATCAACAATAACCTTCTTGTTTCTTCAGTTTTTGCCTTTCTTTCATGTCCTTAGACTCTCGTGTTTCTAGAAGAAGAAGAGGCTTATCACCTGAAATTAATCCTATTGTTGAAATAGGAAGAAGGAACATTGTCTTATATACCCAACAAAGTGCTCTAAGGAGAAATTTTTCTTATTCATCCAGTTCATCTTTCTTTTCCTCATCTATCATCCACAAGATGGTATCTAGTAGTGGATTTGGTGGCACGAGAAGTGCTTCCCCTTCTCAAGATTCATCTTCGTCAGTGATTGGTAGATTATATAGCCACCATATCTCTGTCCAATCTACCACAAACCCCACCAAAGTCATTAAAAAGTATGGGCCTTTTTCAGTTTGAAGAAGACGCCACAACCACACCGTGGCATGTGTGCTCTCCTCTTAACCTACCACCTGCTACTTGTCCACTTCCTAAATTTAAAGAACATCTTCCTAGTTTTTTAGGAAATAACATTGTCACTACAAATGAACACATGGTGGCATTTTCTAATGCCTGTCACAATATAGGAGACAATGACAATGATACTTGCATGCACTTATTCATTAATTCCTTGGAAGGAAAGGCTGGGACCGATTTCTTTGACCTTCCTCCTAATATTTTGTCTACCTGGGAGGAGTTAATATATTGGTTCGGATCCACTTATGGTCAATCTAAAAGCCCAGCTGAGAAGTTAAGGGAGTATAATAACGTCACCTATAAGGATGGTGAGACCATCAATTCCTTCAACTTGTGTTTCACTAAGCTATACAATCAAATCCCTGAACTCATTCGACCTCAAAACCAAGCCTCTTTCATGCATTACTACAATGCATTACCTTCCCCCTACCGTCATAGGCTTGAGGAAAAATCCATTGATAATCTCGGTTTTGCTCTGCATACTTGTTCAAAGTATGAATATCAACTTGAAAGAACAGGTCTTCCCTAGGGAGAATCAGTTAAATAGATAGACATGTCTGCCCTATTACAACTAGTACAAGATATGAACAATCGTATGATAGCATATGAGTGAAAAGGGATTGTCTCCCCTCTCACCCCTGTAGCTTCATCCTCTTCTGCACCACCCTTTAGGAGTCCAATTGAGATTAATTTTCAGCCTAAAGCTATCTTGCCTCGAAGTTGGTGTAACTTTTGCGAAGAACATCATGAGGAAGCCACATGTGAGGTAAGGAAGAGTGCCAGAGATAAGATCTTTGGTAAAATACCATAAACTACCATTGTTGTCCTAGATTTCGCAGAGCCAAAAGATGTCATGATCATCAATACTAGGAACAAAGCCTATGCTCCCAATGGAAAATTTTATCCTCCTTGCAATTCTTCTAGCCCGAGCTCATTCTCACCCGTTGCTACTATGCAGGTTCCTAATGTTCCTGACAGTCAAGGAACAAATTCCCCTCTCCCCTCTTCCAAGTACAATATCTTGAATCAGTTGGCCAACATCAAAGCAGACGCAACCCTTCTGGACATGGTTGTCGTCCTTGAGCAGCAGATGCATCTGAAACAATTCATGGAAGGAAAATCTTCCGTTGTAGCCAATATTTCTGAAGAGGTAAACAAAGAGGATTCCTTTGTAAATAAAGTAGGTCTACATAACTTTAGATACCCTATAAAAAAATCCCCCTTTTTACATTTCTATAAATATTATGGATAATATTGCCCATTGTTGCCTCACTAGATGGCAGTTCGGGCCCAAGTGTGAAGTCGAAGATTATTATGGAAGATCTAGGATTGTCTTGTACAAATGAAAATGCTAGAAGCATGCTCTCCTATAATAGTATACAACAAACAACCATAGGCAATATTCAATATATGACCTTAGTTTTGTGCACTCATCTTGAAATAAGGACAACCCTCAATATTCAGGTAATTGATATGCCAATAAGCAATTACTCAATCATCTTGGGAAGATATTGGCAAGCCTTAACGGGTGGATACTTCTCACTGGACAGAACACATTTCCTCGGAATGGTAAAAACATTATAGTCCTTAGAGAGGGGAGGATATCACCTTACATAGAAAGTGTCCCACAACATAATGTAAACTATATCAAAGAAGACCTAGGAGTGTATTCCATCTTTGCTGAGGAGGATAACATTCCCTTGTAACAAATTGATTTAGATGATGGTATGTGGAAAATGCACTTTGATGGTTCATGCTCTAATGAAGGTAACATAGATGGCATTATCTTGATTTCTCCTGTAGGAAAAATCCATAACTTTTCTTATAGTTTGGAGTTTGCTTGCACAAACAATGTCACCAAATTCGAAGCTTTGTTATTGGGCATTGAGAACGCCTATAATCTTGGTTGTGGCCACCTTTCATTTTTTGGGGATTCTAAGCTTGTTGTGAATCTTGTACATAAAATTTAATCTCCTAGCAACAAGTTGATGAAATGATACACCCAAACTGTTTGGGCGCTTATCTTGAACCTTTTATCTTTCAACATCACTCATGTCAAGAGAGAGTTAAACTCAATGGTTGATCAGTTAGTTGTTTTTGTAGCCTCCCCTAATTGGCAACTTCTGCCACACAGACATAATTGTACATTTCAATCTCTATATCGTCCACATATCCCCGACAATATAGAATATTGGTAGGTCTTCCCTAATGATTAGAGAATTTGTGCTTTCATTCAAAATGAACCTTTTAAGGCTAAAGAAATTATATCCATAGAAGATAACGAGATTCCTAAAGGCTTGAATCCTCTAGAGAGTTCATTTTCTTCGAGTGATGTAGGCAACAAGGAGAAACATAAAGAAGAGGAGTTGAAAAGGAAGGTGGGTGAAACCATATCCTTGAACATTGGGACACCCGAGACCCCAAAGACTGTTAAAATAGGTGCCAAATGTTCAGATGAAGAGAAAATGAAGTTTGCCAAGCTACTTGGTGAATTTAAAGATGTTTTTGCTTTGTCTTATTAGGATCTTCATGGTTTTTATCTTGGTATTATACAACATGCCATCCCCATTAAGAAAGGCATAAAACCAATTAGGCAAAAACAAAGACCTATTAAACATGTGCCAGAAGCAACTATTCAAAAGGAGTTGGAAAAACTCTTGAAGATTGGAATCATCTTTTCGGTCAAGTATTCTGAATGGGTTTCAAATTTGGTTCATGTTCAGAAAACAAGTGGTCAGATCAAAATATGCGTTGATTTTCGCGTATTAAATCGAGCTAGTATAAAATATCACTTCCCTCTTCCTAACATGGAAATGATTTTGCAACAAGTTGCAGGGTCACAAATGATGTCCTTACTTGACGGTTTTTCTGGTTACAATCAAATCAAGGTAAACAGGGAAGATAAATATAAAACCACCTTTATTACTCATTGGGGTACCTTTTCTTATGAACGTATGCCTTTTGGATTATCTAATGCAAATGCCACCTTTCAAAGAGCTATGCAAATATATTTTGATGATTTGATCGATAAGATCATTCAGATCTACCTTGACGACTTAACATAATACTCTAAAATCTGATTAGATCGTATTTGTCATCTGATAAAATTTCTCATGCAATGTAGGAAATTTGGTATTTATCTAAATCCTTCCAATTCCATTTTAGGTGTTATGAAAGGAAAGCTCCTTGGACACATTGTCTCTGATTCAGGAATAAGCATTGATCCTCAAAGGATTGCTTCTATCCTTAATCTGTCTGCTCCCACTTCCAAGAAGGAGGTTCAAGATTTTATGGGGGTTATTAACTTTGTACATAGGTTTGTTCCATATTTTGTTGTGATGGTCAAACCAATTCATAATCTTCTTAAGCAAGATCGTTCTTTTTCTTGGACAGATGATGTCGAAAATGCTTTTGGATGGATTAAGAAAGCAATTAGTTGTGCACCGGTTTTGGCGAAGATGGATTTTGAGAAGGAATTCACGATATATACTGATGCCACCGAGGAAGCAGTTTTTGTTGTCCTCATGCAAAATGATGACCAAGGGAATGAAAAACCAGTGGCTTACATGAGTCAAAGTTTGTTTGATGATGAATTTAAATATTCTTTTATTGAGAAACATGCTTTCTCTCTTGTTAAAGTTGTAGAGAAGTTTTCCCACTTCATCTTAGGTAAGAATACGTTGGTAAAAGTCCCTATACCTGCTATCAAGTTTTTTCTCTCACAGACTTATCTTTCAGGGAAGCTTGCACATTGGCTTGCCAAGATCTAGGAGCATGATTTGAATATCGTGACTTTTACCACTATCAAGGGAAGTGACATAGCCCTTCACTTATCTCAACATGATGAGAATAATGAAGAAATTGATGAAGAGGATTGTTCCCTATCATCTCTCTTTTACATTGATAATCAAATCCTCCCGGTGTTTGAGCATCCCTGGTACAAGAATTTAATTTACTACTTACAGAACCAAAGATGTCCAGATAATTTAGACACTCATCATAGGAGAAGGATTCAACTTGAATCCACAATATATGTCATTATAGGAGACTTCTTGTTTCGAAGGTCTGTTGATGGTGTGTTTCTTTACTGTGTAAATAATGAAGACACACATAAACTGTTGCAAGAAACTCATGGCTCTTCAAATTCTGTCATTCACGTAGGAGGTCATTTTTCTACTAAAACCACTGCCTTCAAGATTATTAGAAAATGATACTATTGACCTTCAATCTTTCGTGACATTTATGTTTTTCAAGATCTTGTGACAAGTGCCAAAAATTTGTTGTGAAAGAACGCCTTTCAACCATGCCATTACAACCTGTCCTACCAGACTTTCCTTTTTCAAAGTGGGGATTGGATTTTATTGGTCCTATTAATCCCCCATCTTTAGCTGGACATGTTTTTCAACAGATGAACAGGTAATTTCTTTCCTTGAGAATAATATTTTTTCTAGATTTGGTATTCCATTGGAAATTATTACAAACAATGGTCATGCTTTCATTTCTACTAAGCTGACCCAATTTTTAGCTAAGTTGGGGGTTAAGCATTTCACCTCATCATCTTATTATCCCGAAGGAAATAGGCAAGCTGAGTCTACCAACAAAAATCTAGTAAGAATAATCAAAAGGCTCATCGAAGATAAACCTCGTCAATGACACACTCTCCTAACTTACACCTTTTGGGCAGATCAAACTACCGCCAAGGTAAGCACTGGTTTCACCCCCTTTCATCTTGTCTATGGCCAAGAATCCCTCTTGCCTACTGAGTTGGAACTTTTTTCCTTAAGGTTGATGCTACAGATCGAAGAATTAAATTCTTCTGATATTTCACAAAGGATAAACACACTCCTAGCTTTGGAAGAGCAAAGGATGTTTGCTTTGGATAATATTAAAAGGAGACAACAAACTATTAAGAAGTATTTCAACAAGAGTGTTAATACTGTCAATTTTAAAGTCAATGAAAAAGTATTGCTATGGGATTCAACTTACGCTGATAGGGGAAGACATTCAAAATTTCAAAAATTATGGTTGGGTCCTTTCAAGATTGCTTTTGTCTTAGGTACCAACTCTTACATTCTGAAATATTTACAGGAGCGATTGTTTTCCTACAACACTAACGGTTCCCACTTGAAGCATTACGTGGAACGAACTTGAAAAGTTCTAACATTGTTTGGGTTCTCTGTAGATTAGTAGTTTATCTCTGCTTTCAGTTTTCTGCTTTATAGTAGTGTGATTTTTTATTTTTGTTTTAAACATTTCCTACTGCTTTTACATTTCTGTTACTTTATTTTTGTTGTTTTAATTTTCTGCAATTTTATTCTATTAGGATTTTTATTGCTTTGTCATCTTTTTAATTGATTTTGGTTGAGAATAAGATGTTTGATCAGTTCTTCCATAGTGACACTCCTACAATATATTGTTATTCAATAACAATCAAGCTTACACAATTGTTATGATGTTTCCCCTGAATACATACTTGAATTTGTTATCTACTTTCACTATTGTCTTATAAAGAGATTGGTTATCTCCCGCTTCTTCTTTCCATTTCTTCATCCATTTGACAAATAAAAGAGCAGGTCCATTAATTTTTCTCCTTGGAGTAAAGATTAGATTTTGGTTGAATGATTATGCATACAGGGATAAACCCCCTCATACTTAACATTTTTCATGAGTTATTCCCAAATTCCTGATCATTTTTCCATTAAATCTCCCCCTGTTGCATAATTATTCTAGTTATAGCTTCTAAATTTACTGTTCTTGTTCTGCAAAACCATGAGTTATGAGTTCTAAATTTGTTGAAAACAAATTTCCCTGTGGAGTCGCAAGTTTCTTAACGATTAGAATCGCAACGAGGATTTCGCCCGCAAAGTATTGCTAAAGCCTATTAATTATAAGCTAATAATATATATAATACTAGTAGGTGGGACCCCCTTGTAGGTCATAGGATCAGATATGGTTCTTATTTGATGTTTTTACTATTGTTCGACACTTCTTATAGGTTTGAGAATGATTGATGATCAATGTTGGTCCTATTAACGACAGATGGATGAGGGATAATGCATGTTTGTTCTCTTTCTCTAGGCTCGAATTGCATGTCTTAACAGATTATGATATATGTTGTTAACTTTTCTATTTAGTCCTGGATTTATTAATTATGACACCTACAAAAGACACATGTTAGTAACAACAAATAAAGAGCAATTGAAAGGAAATAAAGCAATATAAACAAAAATGCAAAAGGAAGGAACTAGACTATACTAATATGATACACTATATGCATTGGAAT
Organism: Picea sitchensis; assembly: GCA_010110895.2. Taxonomy (NCBI): domain Eukaryota; kingdom Viridiplantae; phylum Streptophyta; class Pinopsida; order Pinales; family Pinaceae; genus Picea; species Picea sitchensis. The sequence goes on from SNQJ01S0001206.1 coordinate 232,238, forward strand.
TAAAATGATCGTTGTAAATCCTAGCTAACAAGTAATAGCTATCCGATTTATTGAGTTACATGAAAACATGGTTGATGTGCATTATGGTATAGTTGGAAATGGTAAGATGTGATGAGGGGGGTGCTCTTGGCAATTAGTGGATGTTGGTTTTGATGCATGGTTCAATTGAATGAATTAATGGATTAGTGGGCTGGCATGTACTAAAGAATTAAATGACAGGAGGTTGGAGGCGATGTGCATTTACTGCATGTCACTCCGTACACCTCCCACTGGCTGTCGCCCTGGCTGGCTGTTGTCAATTGTGTTCATTGTGATCAAGCTCCAATTTTCAAGTAGAGGAATAACCGCTCGGCCAATCTCGCATTTTTAAGGTGCTCTTGGTTACAGGTATGCATTTTCTCCATCCATGAACCTTCTCTTCTTATGAAATAGATATTGGCTCTGTGATATATGGGTCTGTGCTTTCCTTAATTCTGAAAACTATGTAAATTGATGATATTTTTTTGGAATGAATGGTTGGTGTGTTTTTCATTTCAATAAGGTTTAAGGTCACAATTTTATTAATCATTTTGAGTGTTAGAAGCCATGAAGTCCCTTTGTCATCCTTATTGGTCTTGGTTGAAGGGTTTTCGTTTGGTCTAGATTGGTTGGCTGACTCCACACATTCGTATCACCATACTTAGTCGGTTGTTGTTATGGGGTTTACAGGGTTGAACGCCTTGTGTCACTACGCATTGTTTCACTTGGATATGGGATTGCTCGTGCTACTAATGGTTGCGCAATGGGTTATATAGATTTTCTCAGCTTTGTTTTATCTCAACATTGTTAGTTGGTTTATTGGGAGAGCCACGAGAGTTAGGCCCTGTGTGTTCTAAGTATTGCTACAAGGCCAAATGGAGCCTTTGCTCCTTTGTTCAGAGTCTCTCCTATCTCGTGAAATGTCACCCTATCTGCAAATTTATTAGTGGTATACCCTGTGTGTGCACCGTTGGTCTCAGAGGCTCTCATCCGATGCTGGGAGTCAACACCAGTCTCCCTGTGTTGGCCCATAGAGCGAAATTTTGTTTTCTTAAGCCTGATTTTTGATAAGAGGGAAACATGTGTCCTGTCGAGTCTACTATTGATGGCTATGAATTGGTGGTGTATTTTCGACAGTGTTTGATTACTGGCTCGTCCCTGTTGATTATGTTGGCAATGGTGTTGGTTTTGGTATCTAGTCACTGCATTGGTTATTGTAGTCAAATGGATAAGCTCGGCATGGTTAATCGATTGATTGAATAAATGGGATTGAATACACAGTCGTTGTATTTTACATTGGGATTATTTAATTTTTGACCCAACATTAGTTTTAATTGGTTAAGTCACAACAATGCTTCTTGCGTGATGCATAGGTATGTGTGGCGTGCCTACAACATGTTAAGTTGAGTTAATGATTGTTGTGACTGTTAAATTTCCATGGGAGTATTTCAATAGTGATGATTATGGTATGGCCATCCGCTGTATATGCTATGGATATTATTGGTTGCACCATCAGAGATGGTCACAGGTTTTTACATAGTATGGTTTTGTTGCAATTTGATTAATTTGAGAGACGAGATCATGCTTACTTTTTCCACCTCTTTATATTGATTGATAGCCCATCATTATGGATGTTTAAATTCAGAGTAGTTGGACCTATACAGTCACATAGATACTCTGTGTTTTGTCAAATGGTATGTGTATTCCAAGCATAGTATGAGTTTGTCTGTCCACTATGTATGTTTAATGAATATCATGCATCTTAACAGAGATAGGCATGAGTGATGTAGTAGTATGATCTCATTACAAATTATTTGTTAAGTGAACTTGAGGAATGAAATCGGGTGTAATTTTAGTGTCTATGTTTGATTTGGAGAAATAATTCTAGACGATGGTTGATGTTTTGATAAGACAGTTTGAAACAAGTGAGTGTGTGTTCATTTAGAAATTGTTTAAATATTAACTAGGACAGTTCGGAAGAGACAAAACTCTTACAGGTTTTTGTGGAAATCATATTGTATTGTTTTGATGAATCTGCATTAATGATTTAATTGCGAATAGTGAGCAAGTAATACACAAAATTGATTGGGTTATACATAGTGGTTGTTTAAATAAACACAATAATTATTGGTTGGTGTTGGATCTTTTGCGTTTGATATAGAATGGTTATGGATTACTTAATTAATTTTATGAATAGTATCCACTCTCCTCCCTACCATTTTCTCTCTTTTCACTAATTACAATCCCATCGCCTTCCCACATTCATTTTTCACTCCCTGTTCTCAAAATTTAATTACAGTAAATAAGAATTCTGTATTGAAGCAGTTTGGAATTGCAGTTTCTTGGTTGGATCATGGTGATATTTTATTTGGTTTTCATTACAGTTGACTGTTTCTTTTCTTTGAGAAATAACCATGTTTCTTCCCTCCTCATTTTATTATGTTTCACTCAATAAAAATACCTCGCATATCCTAGGACCTTTTGTTCACCCCCTGCTCATTGGCAACAATTAAACAATTTGTATGGATTGGATTGCATGAGTCTGATATGTCGCTGAGCCAAAGTCTATTTCATATTTTGAAAGAGTTGTCATGCATGGTTGTTAAAGGAACTATTTTCTAATCAATTATGCATACAAGAATGAGCTATTCAAATAAAAGGTTGAAAACCGAGGCCCTCTATGCCCCTAACAAATGGAAAGCCACTACTGCCCCTTCATCACCTTCAAATGATTCTGATAAATCGGTGTCCTCCCGCATGCAATAGAAGGATGATTTCTCTCATGTGATCAACGACATTAAGCCTAAAGGCTCCACACACCCTAAGGCAAATTCAAAGAGTTTAAAAGTTCATAGCAACAACAAAGGAAAGATTGCCTCGCAGACTGGAAAATATGGATTTTAAGTTTTATTTATTTATCTATTGATTGAGAACAATTGACTTCATATTTATGGACAACATAATTTTTGGATATATTGGTAATATATTTTTGAAAATAATTTCAAATGTCAATGAAATAAATTGTCAAATATGAATGTGATGATGGGAGTCACAAGGAGGGGTGTTTTTCTTAATTAACTAGTTATGTTATGATCGTTAAGAGCAAAAAGGGAGTCACAAGGGGTTCCACCTACTAGTTATTATTTATTTTAAAAACCTTATTATGATTTATTACTTTTCCCCTTAACTAAAAAGTTGGTTGAGTTTTTAATTAACTTAACTAATGTGGTAGTTCAACTACTTCAACCAATTCTAATTTTCTTAAAGGCAAAAGGAAAGGGAGGAACATGGGAGGGATAGAAGGAGAAGCATACCAAGGTTTTCTCTTTGAGTTTATGTTGAGATAGTTTAGTTTTCATTCATTCTTTAATTTATCACAAGCCTAATTTGTTTTTATGATAGCAGGGTCTAATTGTAGACAACAAGATTCAGGGTTGAATTACATCATTCATATACTTTTTTTTCAGAGGTGTTGATCTATCTTTGATAGTGTTGGACACACCTGCCACACTTAGAGGGGGGATAAATGAGTGTGGGGATCTTTTATAAAAAATTCCCTCTTACACAAAGCTCATTAGTTATCATTCAACATTTAATCATTACTCATTGTTTTCATTTATAACCAGTTAGATGTGAACATATATCAGTAGCATATATCAACAACATATATCATCAATAAGTCATCATCACAAGGAACACAAAGAACACAAGATGTATGTACAATTTTATTTTTATTATGGACTACAATCCTTGGGGTTTATCAACAACAATTGAATAGAGCATAAATCTACAAGAGCACCATCTCTATATGAAAGACTGAGCTTACATCCTCAACACCAACTGAGATGATGCAACAATCCTCCACAAATATCAATCTGTCACAGGTACGTGACCTGTTAGTAGTGTAGCCCGAGTGTGTATGCACCTTGGATCACTACATCCAACATATGTACATGGCCATGTTGAGATTCAACAAGAAGATCCTAGTGAAAATTATGCACCTACACTAGGATGGAGCCTCAGGCTATTTTTAGGTGGAACTCAATTTTTAGATGATGAGAAAATTCTATTTACAGATAATGTCTATTTATAGATGGTGAGCGAATTCTATTTATAGATGTATGTCGACTATTATTATCCCTTAATAATAGTTGGACAATAAATATTAATATATTCTCAATGAGCACTTGGAAATAGTTAACTGAAGTGGAAAATCAGTTAGCTATAGGAAATTCAAGTTCAAATGTTGATTGGTGGGACATGAAAGTCAAATTAGTTGTAACTGAGTGATCCAAAGTTGTAACAGAGTTGGATGTGTAGTTATGTGAGTTGTAAAGTAGTTTAACTCAGTTAAGTGAGTTAAGATCAATTGTACTAGTTGTAAATGAACTTACACTAGTGAGAGATCAATGAATTAATTATTAATTAATTCACAATGAGTGATCTCACATGCAACTGAATATTTACCACTGTTAACTACATGCTTGTCAGATCCAGTGGAGACCCAGTTGAGATAACAGGTGAAAGGGACAGTTTGACTATCAATTGTGGCATTAGTGAGTGCACTCATGCAACCACACACATAGTGGATGTTCCCATGAGGAATGCATAGCTTAGGCAAGAGGGATTCATTCATTGCAGGGATTTCCATTAGCAGGGATTGCGCAGAGGAGACAGGTTGTCTGGAAGCAGTAAATTGGCACATGAATTTGTCAATTTTTGTATGACAGTGTGAGACAATTGTATATTGTACTGAGATCTATTGGATTAGAGTTTTGTATGAGATTGTTTCATGATCCATGATATATGCATAATATATTATAGTGGGGTTTTTAGCTTTATGCTTTCCCGGTAAAACATTTGTGTTATGTGTGATTGATCTTTCTTCTTGATATTGCAATTGGCGATCATGTTTTAAATTCCACAAGAATATTTGTAGAAGCGATTCTTTATTTAACAGTGGCATGTAATTGTTAGATCAGGAGAATCCAGGCAATACATAATTTGTATTAAAATTTCTACATGGTATCAGAGCATAGGAAATTACAGAAGCTGAGTTTGTGATTGGATAGAATTTGAATTTGCAGAAAGAATTTCTTGGTGCTACAGTTGATTCAAGATTGAAATAGATTTCAATGGATTGAGGTTAGAGTATGCACTCGAGGGCAGCTTGAACTACATTTCTTGGAAGGACGGGATGGAGGCATTACTCGAAGACAATGGCTTGAAGGAATTCATTGGCAAAGATGTTCCTAAGCCATATGTTGTAGACGCTGCAAATATTGATGCATGGAAAAAGAAAGTGGCAAAGGCGAGGAGGATCTTGTTGGAGGGAGTACGAGACCACATTGTCTAAATCCTTCATGGGAAATTCACACCATATGAAATGTGGAATACTTTGACGGATCTATTACAAAACAGTAACGAACATAGGAAATTGGCACTCAAAGATAAACTCAGGAAGATCAAGATGGAGAAGGGCGACTCCATTCCAAAATATCTCACAAAGTTTGTCCAATGTCGGGATGAGCTGGGGAGTGTGGGAATAACAGTCGTTGATGATGATTTGGTGAGCTTGGCTCTCCTAGGACTTCCCAAGAGTTGGCACAGTTATCAAGACTTTGTCAATGGAAGGGAAAAAATTCCAGATTGGGAACGACTATGGTCAGATCTAGTGTAGGAGGAGTTCAGGCGAAACACTAGAGATGGATCTTCATCAAAGCATGATGATGAAGAGGATTGTGCTTTGGCTAACAAGGAAAGGAAAAGGAAGGGGAATAAATTCCATTCAAAATCCGAGTCTAAAGGCAAGAAGATGGATTTGTCCAAAGTGAAGTGTTTTCACTGTCATGAACATGGGCATCTCGCTACTAACTGTCCATAGAAGAAGAAGAACAAGAAGGTTGTTGGAGCTGCAGTTGGTGAGACCCTTGTCTCGCAATTTGAACTTGACTTATCCTTTATTGCATGCATGGAATAAAGTGCATTGGGATTGGTGTGGTATTTGGATAATGGCGCTTCCTTCCACATGATGGGAGATAAGGAGCTTTTCAGTGACTTGGAGGACAAAGATCTCAAAATGCATATAGAGATGAGCAAAGATGGACGATACAATGCGACTAGAATTGGTACCATTACCTTTCAGAGGGATTCAGGTAAACCATTTCAATTGAAATATGTTATGCATGTTCCAGGTCTGAAGAAAAACTTGATCTCAGTTGTAATGTTGGAGGACAGAGGCTTTGACGTTGTTTTCAACGATGGAAAATCTTTCCTGCGACATAAAACAATGGGTCAAGTCAAGAAGATAGGGATTCAAGTTAAGAATCTCTACAAGCTAGAGGTAGATGGTTGCACTACCATGATGGGCAAGGCAGAAAAAGTGGTGAGCTGGGATGAGGGAGAATTATGGCACAGACGATTGGGCCATCTTCATCATGGAGCCTTGAAAATCATGCAACAAATATCTATTGGACTTCCAATGGGAACACTTTCTCAGTTAGATCAGTGCAAGGGTTGCACCATGGGGAAGTACGTAAATTCCACCTTTCATGAAAAGGAGAACCGTGTTTCGGTGATCCTGGAGAGAATTCACACAGACGTGTGTGGACCATTCTCGATTTCTTCTACAACAAATCATAAGTATTATGTTATTTTTGTTGATGAATTTTCTCGTAAATGTTGGATCTTCTTCATGCATAAGAAGGATCAAACATTCTCAAAGTTCTGTGAGTTTAAAGCATTGGTGGAGAAAGAGTCGGGGAAGAAAGTGAAGGCTCTAAGGAGCGATAATGGTGGAGAATACATCTCTAACGAATTTAAAGACTTCTGCAGCAAAGAAGGAATTTGATGAGAACTCATAGTGCCTCATAACCCATAGAAAAATGGGGTCGTGGAGAGGAAGAACAGAACGATCGTGGGTGTAGCACGAGCGATGTTGCATGATCAAGGCCTACCAATGCATTTGTGGGCAGAAGCATGCAACATTGTGGTTTATGTGCAAAACCGTTGTCCTCATAGAGTACTTGGCATGAGTACACTTGAAGAAGATTTCACTGGTAAGAAACCAGATGTTTCTCATTTTAATATTTTTGGCTCATCTGTTTATGTGCATGTGACCAAGAATGTTGTTGGCCCTTAACCAAGTTTTGGGAGTTTCTTGGTCATGTTGACCTAATTTGGGACTTCGACAACCTGTTGAAGTAGGAGCGCAAGATGAAGCAGAGATCACGGGATCTCAACCCCCTATTGGGCCCCTTTTTGGGTTTTTGGGAATATGTAACGGGAATGGGATGTCGGCCCATGGGTTTACCCATGTTTAGGCCTATTTTTTATGTATAAATAGAAGGATATGAATTGTAATAAGGAGGAGAATAGTGCATCTATGTGATGTGAATGTATGCTAAGTGAGAGTAGAGTCTGTAAGTGATTTGTGCATGATTGTAAGAGACTTGAAAAGCTAAGTGCAGGTCCTTGTATTAGATTGTGGAGGGCTTAGTGCTTTAATGCAAGGAAGAAGGATCTAGCTAGATGTGCAGATCTTATGTCCTGTGTGGAGTAAGGGTTTTGAAGGCTTTGTGCTTGTAACCGATTGACTGAAGACAATAAAGAAGAAGATTTGGTGGACATAGCCCTAGGGTGGGGGTGAACCACGTAAACATTGTGTTATGTGCTTTGTGCTTTGTCTTGATGTGTTCACATGTTATTTTCTAAGTGCTTTGATATGTTTAGATAGATCTACTTCTACTTTGTGCTTATGATATGTGAGAATATTAGATTTGATCAAGATAGTCATGCTTAGTGCTCGATATGCTCATTATGATCCATTTATATGCTAAGTGCTTAAATACTATAGATTAGTGTGAATGTTGCGAAGATCTGTTTTATCAGCGAAGTGAATAGTGATTGCATATCAAGGGAATGAGAGTGCTAAGAGCTATAATAAGTGTTATAATCACAGATCTTTGTCCCAGCTAAGGTTGCAGACACCTGAGTCTTGCAACCACCCCTGCCTCTACCTCTAGTGAGACTTCATCTGCTTCGTAGGTGTTGCCGAAAGGGATGGCAGTTAGGGCTTTGTTGGTGCATTGTTGTAGCGTTGAACCCTGGGTCTGCCCTTGTGCCAACAAATGGTTCCGTTGTCGAGACCTGAAACTGTGATTGCTGGGAACTAAGAAAGAAGAACCTCTGTGCAAAGATTCATCCTGAAATTGTGGAAGCTCTGTGCGTAGATCTGTTCCCTACCGCACAGTATTCTACTTGATTTATAAAGCTTTGTGCTAAAGAAAGAAGCCCGATCTGAAGAAAGGAGATCAGATTTGAAGAAAAGAGGTAAGATCCATAAGCTTTGTGCCCTAAGAAAGGTAAAAGTGGGAATTCTTGATTAAAAAGAGGTAAGATCTATAAGATTTGTCCTCTGATAAAGGTAAAGATAGTAAATTTTTTTAGATCTGAATGCTTTGTGCTCTGTAGAAGTAAGATAAGTGGAATTTTTTTTCTAGAGTATGGATCTAGGAATGTTTAATAAAATTTGTCCTAGTTTGAAAACTAGGGTATTGATAGATGAAGGAAGATTTGATATTAATAGATCTAACAAAAATAGTGAAAGATATGTTATACCTATGCATAGAAAGAATGTTTGGACTAACGAATGGATGCAAGATCCCAGAAAGAATTTATTGTAGGTTAGCTCCTATGATCCTAGTGCATAGTACATAAGAGGTTGGGGATCATTTAAAATAAAGAGAGTATTAACCCTCTGTTACAATTGCATAAAACTGGGACATCTTTCTAAAGAATTCCCTGGGAGAAGACCTAATTGTTTTTGTTGCAAAGCTATGGACCATGAAGTGTTGGATTGCCCCAGAATGATTTCTAAGCTTGAAGGAATGAATTTGAATCAAGAAAACCCTAAGGCAGCTCCAGAGGCTATAACAGAACCCCAGGAAGAATCAAATAAAATATTGCTACAAATGAGAGAAACCTTGAATGACCATCGACATGTTCGATTATCAGAGATATTCAAATGAAAAGAATGCATCGAAGCAAGAATAGGAGACTTTGACATTGACTGTGTTCTAGATGAATAAACACAGGAGAATATCATGACAGAGAGAACTTGGGAAGCTATAGGGAGGCCTGCTATGATTCCTTCATTAGGAGGAATAGGGTTATTCAGAGGAAAACTGGTAAACCTGTGTGGAAGGATCACTCAGATACCTATGACCGTCAATGGAACTTCGATAGAGGAAGATGTTGAGATTATTAAATTTTTTGAAGACCACGCCCCGTGTACCATGTTAATAGGAAAACCTTGGATTGAGAGAGATCAAGCCAGACGAAAGAAAGAAGAAGAAGTCTTGGAGCAAAAGAAACAAGAGTTAAAATATTTCATGACCAGGAGGATCGCACATTTGATCGAAGAATAGGAGAATGGATCAAAGCTATTTAACACTAGAAACCTAGATGTCGAAGCTGCAATAACATTAGAAGACTCACAAGAGACTGAAGTACCTATCTCGGATAAAGAAGAGGTGTTACCCCTGAGTCCTAAGAGACAATATCAATAGCGCAAAGTAACTAAAACCACAAAAGATAAGAATCATAATGGAAAACGAACTACCGAGACAAAGATCACTAGAAAGAAGGCTAGGAAGAAAAGTAAGAAGAGAGCTAAGTTGCAAAAGGTTCCATAAGGAACTTTGCAGATAGAAAATTTGCAGAATTGGAGCTTCGTCAAGATATCAGAACAGTGACACATGGCACTTCGCCATGGAAAAGAAATATAGCCATTGGGGATATTATAACCGTTCGATCGACGCTCCAAACAGGAATAAAGACAATAAAGGTCCATCATTAGACCGTTAGACCATGCCATAACGAGTCAAAAAAGAGTTAATGGAGGCTCATAACCATTGCAAGCGAACCATTTATGAGTTGCCTACTTATCCCGTCGCGCCATGCACGAAGAACACTTTTGCTAACTGAGAATTTGAAGCCCATAGACTAAGTGAATTGTATACAGTGATCATTGTGCTATTGTTGTTTTTTCTAGTGCCATATCTAAGATCATGTGACCTCGATAATTTTAATCCCGAGCGCATATGTCTGATGAGCTCACCGCAGTTGAAGAATCAGTAATGAAAGTTCTCCTCAACTTAATGACTGAAAGAGTCATGTCAGAGAGAGGAGTGTCTACAGGCGTACAAGCATCTTCGACGAGAGGACTGTCGACCTCTCTGTCCACTGCTCGATCCGGTCCATCTCGGCCAATAGATGAAAAGAGAACTAAGCATAGGGATGATCTTGCGAATGCTAAGTTAATCCCGAGTATATTACCCACCTATCTACCCCCTCTGAGCGGCACGATAAATCATGATAGTGTTCCCAGAGAATTTGAGTACGCTTTGGTCACTACGTACCTCCCGAAAGGGATACACACACTGCGCGTAGACCAAGATAATATCGCAGCATTGAATTTTAGCGACTTCAACCTCGGTGACAGGAAGATGTACAACATGCTTTCCCCGTGTAAATATCTGACCAGAACCAAGGGAAAGAACTCAAAGATCGTCCCCCAATCATGGACCATGAACCTCGTACAGTCCACACTGCTCAATGTCATGAAGATTCCTCACTTCAGTAGGCACCAAGAAGTGAACGCATGCTTCAAGTTGCTGATGTCTTGCTACCATGGCGGATATTTGTGGTTGAACCACCGTATCATAGTGGATCTGATGTTGATCAATCGGATCATAGGGCTAAGTATGCAAGGCCCTGACCCACAGGATTTCTATCTCGGGAAAACCATGGATTGCGCTCTTGCGTAGAAGATTAAAGACACCTATGGAGATGTCGATAAAGGAACACGAGGCTACAAGGTAGCCTCTATCTAGAGAAGCACAGTGCGCCTAGCCTGTCAATTGATCACAAGAAAGTTAGTTCACAAGAACTGACCCACCCAAGTGACTGGATTTGTAGTCGAACTCGCAGGAGAGTGCGGAGGGCCTACAAATGAATTGGGTGAAGTACATCGTGAACCAGTTGGAACTGGACAGAAAGGAAGCGCAATATCAGGGATACAAATTCTGCTTCAACTAGCTTCTTATACTAATCGCTTTCACCGCATGGGAGATGTCAGAAGGTGCGACCTTCCTGGACATCGAACCCTTTGAACCTCTGGCTACGAAGTTTAGTACATTGTGGTACTCTAGTGACATGAACAAGCAATGGAAATCAAATGTTTTCTTCCACACTTATTACAACCAACTGAAGACAACCATCTAGTCTGAGCCTCGTATAACCCCGAACACTCTCCACAGGTTTAGTCCCTTGATGAAATTCAATGCAGACCACCATTTCATCTATATCATAGTGCGTACTGATGAGCATAAACAACAACTGTAGTCATACTACAAGCTGACGGAGGGAGACTTAGAAGAGATTACTAAGGAATGGTCAGCAGACCTGCTCATCCTAGCAGACCCCATGGAGATATTTGATATTGACAGTCCAGAAGCAGCGCACGATACACCTGGACTGAGCAAGACTAAGAAAAATGAAGAAGCTCAAGATGTAAGTAGTACCTTGGCGACGGCTTCTTCTATCTCACCTGAGTAAGGAGGTGATGGTGGAGAGATAGATGACGCAGAAATTGAACATAAGAAAGGCAAGGTTACACTGCTTAGAGACGAGGAGGACCCCTTGAAGAAAATGAAGGTTTCCCCTCTGAAACCTTCTTCAAGGAAGAAATCAAAAGCAACCAGGACCAAATTTGAGACCACCCTCACCTTAGACGACTTCAAATTCATTGTCGCAACATTGAACGATGCTTCGCTGGAGATAGAAGAGAAGAAAGAAGCTAAGCAAGAGGAGGTGTTCAATCAGATCAAGGTTGAACTTCAAGGAATGCAGCAGGCACTACAGTCTAGCCGCATAGTTTCCACTACACCTCTACCATCGGAAACACCAGAACTGGGAGATGAGCTAGCTCAACTACACAGGATCGCTGATACAGTTGAAGCTCGCCTTCGATGAACATGGGAGGAGACAACACAAACCACCCATAATTTAGCACAAGTACAAGGATTCCTTGAAGAGAAACACAGTACTACAGGACGAGAGAAGCTTGCTCTCCAAGTAAATTCCAATGAAGAAAAATCCCAGATGCATAAAGAAAAGGAACAGTTGCTCGTAGAGAAACTCAAAGTTAAGGAAATGGTCAATAGAGCACTTTTCTCTGTGACAGTTGTCGAAGTAAAGGCCGAAGAGAGAGTTCCAAAATAGGTGGCACAACTCAAAGAAGTGATCCAATAGCTCCAGCAGTGCATCGCAGATCTAGAATTATGCACTGTACCCGAGACCCCGTAGGATGTAAGGGACCAGCGAGAAGCAACTGCCCACAACACAGTTGACAGATTAAAAGCTCTTGCATTGGAATGCAAGAAGATGAGTAACCGCATCACCCAGACATATGAAAACCTCACTAAGAACCCAGAGTTACAGACACTGGAGTCATAGCTCCAGGAAGAAAAGCAACACGCAGATACACTACATGCGCAGTTGAAGGCCCTGTCGGTTGTAGAAAGAATGAAGAGGTATCAAGAAAAATGCAGAGCTCAGCAACATATCCATATGATCAAAAGAAAAGTGATGGAAATAACTCACTGGCTCCAACCAGTACAAGATAAGGCATGCTAGTTGTTTACAGAGGTAGAAAGCCGAGGAGCAGAGTTAGAACAGGTTGTCACCACAGTAGAACAATGCCTAGAAGGGCTAGTGAATGACACAGTAATCCAAGAGTTCGCCAAACAAGGGGCCACAACAAAGCAACAAGTCGAAGCAGCTCAAGCCAAGCTCCAAGCATTCGAGGCAGAATTTCTTAGACCAGAGTGACTCAGGACGAGTCATAGGTGAGTGTTGGGGGCATGTTGGCCCTTGACCAAGTTTTGGGAGTTTCTTGGTCATGTTGACCTATTTTGGGACTTCGAAAGCCTGTTGAAGGAGGAGCACAAGACGAAGCGGAGATCACAGTATCTCGACCCCCTTTTGGGCCCCTTTTTGGGTTTTTGGGAATATGTAACATGAATGGGGTGTCGGCCCATGGGTTTACCCATGTTTAGGCCTATATTGTATGTATAAATAGAAGGATAGGCAATGTAATAAGGAGGAGAATAGTGCATCTATGTGATTTGAATGTATGCTAAGTGCGAGTAGAGTCTGTAAGTGATTTTTGCATGACTGTAAGAGACTTGCAGAGATAAGTGCACGTCCTTGTAGCAGATTGTGGAGGGCTTAGTGTTGTAATGCAAGGAAGAAGGATCTAGCGAGTTGCGCAGATCTTCTATCCTATGCGGAGTAAGGGTTTTGAAGGCTTTGTGCTTGTAACCGATTGACTGAAGACAATAAAGAAAAAGAGTTGGTGGGTGTAGCCCCAGGGTGGGGGTGAACCAAATAAACATTGTGTTATGTTCTTTGTGCTTTGTCTTGATGTGTTCACATGTTATTTGCTAAATGCTTTGATATGTTTAGATAGATATAATTCTGCTTTGTGCTTATGATATGTGAGAATATTAGATATGATAAATATAGTCATGCTTAGTGCTTGATATGCTCATTCTAATCCATTTATATTCTAAGTGATTAAATACTGTAGATTAGTGTGAATGCTGCGAAGCTCTGTTTTATCAATGAAGTGAATAGTGATTGCATATCGAGGGACTGACGGTGCTAAGAGCTATAATAAGTGTTATAATCACATATCTGTGTCCCATCTAAGGTTGTAGACACCTGAGTCTTGCAACCACCCCTGCCTCTACCTCAGGTGAGACTTCATCTGCTTCGCAGGTGTTGCCGAAAGGGCCGGTAGTTAGGGCTTTGTTGTTACACTATTGTAGCGTTGAACCCTGGGTCTGCCCCTATGCCAACAAACGCCAGGAAGAAGCTAGAGATGACTGCTAAATTTAGGATATTTTTGGGGTACACAGAAACACCCCATAATTATCATGTGTATTTTCCTAACAGTAAGATGACTGTTATGCGACGGGATATAAAATTCGATGAGGGCAAAGCCATGAGGTTGTCGCTTGAGAGGGAGCTAGACTTGCATGCAGAGGAGGAATTGTTGGTTCCCAAAGATGAGTCTCAAGATTGGGATCAACTACATGAGGAGGTTCATGGAGTGGAGGAATCCACTCATGCAGAGCCATCCATCAGAAATGGCAGAAAGTGTAGCATGGAAGCTGATAGATTGAGACTAGATGTTGCATAGAATGTAGGAGCCCCTACTTCACAGAGCAAACAGAGACAGTCTCCTGATTGATTTACTAGATACATGGCTCTCATGAGAAAATGTATTGTGACTGAACCATCTTCCTTTCAGGAAGCAGTGCAGGATCCCACTTGGGTTGATGCAATGGTGGAGGAGTATGACTCCATTATCAAAAATAGTGCATGGGAAATTGTCCCAAGAACGATCGACAAATCAGTGGTAGGTTCAAGATGGATCTACAAGGTAAAGCAAGTTGTTGATGGGAGTGTGGAGAAATACAAGGCCAGATTTGTGGCCCAGGGCTTCTCACAGATCGAGGAGATAGATTATGATGACACCTTTGCACATGTCGCAAGGTACTCTTCCATAAGATCCATCTTTGCACTCTCGGTGAAGATGGGCTGGTGCATTCATCAGATGGATGTAAAAATTGTGTTTCTCAATGGGATCATTGAGGAGGAGGTGTACATAGAGAATCCTGAAGGATTTGAGTTCTTCAGCAGTGAGTCGCATGTGTGTCAAATCAAAAGAGGGTTGTATGGGCTGAAGCAAGCACCTCGTGCTTGGTACACTCGGATAGATAGTTATTTCACCGGACTGGGTTTCACCAAAAGTAAAGCGGATGAAAAAATATACCAAATTGTGGTGGAGGGTAAGATTTTAATTATTGTTCTTTATGTTGATGACTTAATACTGACTGGTGATGAGCAGCTGATACACTCATGCAAGGAGGACCTAGTAAAGGAGTTCGAGATGAAGGATATGGGCCTCCTTCATTATTTCCTTGGATTGGAAATATGGCAGCGAGATGGTGAACTTTTTGTGTCACAAGGCAAGTATGCAAGGGAGATACTGGGTAAGTTTCACATGGAGGGCTGCAAACCCATGGCTACTCCTCTTCTAGGAAATTGGAAGAAAGATGATTCTACTTCTGGAGAGGTAGTGGATCCTACTGTCTATCGACAATTAGTGGGTTCGCTAATGTATCTAGTGAACACAAGACCAGACATTTGCTATGCGGTTAACCAGCTGAGTCAAGTGATGGTTAAGACTACCAAGCTCTTTTGGAAGGTGGGTAAGCATGTCCTGAGATACCCAAGGGGCGCATCTGAGTATGGCTTATGGTACAAACAGAGGGATGAGGTGAATTTGCATGGCTTCACAGATGCAGATTGGGCGGGCAACCCAACAGACATAAAGAGAACATCAGGGGGAATATTTACTATCATATCTACAGTTGTTTCTTGGTACAACAGGAAACAGAGATCTGTGGCACTCAGTTCAGCGGAAGCAAAATAGATGGAAGCGAGTCAAGCTGCATGTGAGGCTATCTGGATGAGAAAGATCTTGGTTGGTTTGTTTGGTTCTCATTTAGATCCAATAGTGATTCATTGTGATAATCAGAGTTGCATTAAACTCTTGATTAATCATGTGTTTCATGATAGATCTAAGCATATAGATATCTAGTATCATCATATCAGAGATTGTGTGCAACGGAAGATCATGTTGCTTCAGTACATTCATATGGAAGATCACGATGCAAACATTCTGATGAAGGCACTCACCATGAGAAAATTTGAATACCATAGAGACAAGATCGGGGTGAAGGATAATCCATTTCTTGTTGAGAGGGAGTGTTGAGATTCAACAAGAAGATCCTAGTGAAAATTATGCACCTACACTAGGATGGAGCCTCAGGCTATTTTTAGGTGGAAGTCTATTTTTAGATGATGAGCAAATTCTATTTATAGATGTATGTCGACTATTATTATCCCTTAATAATAGTTGGAAAATAAATATTAATCTATTCTCAATGAACACTTGGAAATAGTTAACTGAAGTGGAAAATCAATTAGCTATAGGAAATTCGAGTTCAAAGGTTGACTAGTGGGACATGCAAGTCGAATTAGTTGTAACTGAGTGATTTGAAGTTGTAACAAAGTTGGATGTGTAGTTATGTGAGTTGTAAAGTAGTTTAACTCAGTTAAATGAATTAATCTCAGTTGTACTAGTTGCAACTGAACTTACACTAGTGAGAGATCAGTGAATTAATTATTAATTAATTCACAATCAGTGATCTCACATGCAACTGAAGATTTACCACTGTTAACTACACGCATGTCAAATCCAGTGGAGACCCAGTTGATATAAAAGGTGAAAGGGACAGTTTGACTATCAATTGTGACATTAGTGAGTGCACTCATGCAACCACACACACAGTGGATTTTCCCATGAGGAATGTGTAGCCTAGGCAAGAGGGATTCATTCATTGCAGGGATTTCCATTAGCAGGGATTGCGCATAGGAGGCAGGCTGTCTGGAAGCAGTAAATTGGCACATGAATTTGTCAATTTTTGTATGACAGTGTGAGACGATTGTATATTGTACTGAGAGCTCTTGGATTAGAGTTTTATATGAGATTGTTTCATGATCCATGATATATACATAATATATGACAATGGGGTTTTTAGCTTTATGATTTCTCGGTAAAACTTCTGTGTTATGTGTGATTGATCTTTCTTCTTGATATTGCAATTGGCTATCGTGTTTTAAATTCCGCAAGAATATTTGTATAAGTAATTATGTATTTAACAATGGCATATAATTGTTAGATCAGGAGAATCCAGGCAATACATAATTTGTATTAAAATTTCTACAGGCCAGTCTATAATGCAACATTCGTATACTTCCGAGCTACTAGGGTTTTTCTTTGCTTCACATGCTTAGATACTCTGCAACCAACAATTACATTCTCTTCTTTCTTTCACTGTCCAAACTGACCTCCAACCAGTCACAACACATCCAAGCTCTCCAATACCTTATTCATGCTTCTCAATCATACAATATGAATGCCACTCAAACATGTGTAAACACCCAGTATACTATAGCCATCATATCAATATTGAATCATAAGAGTGTTGCTCACTCCATCAACCAACTCAAACCACATAATAACAACCATACCAAGAATGCCCCAAGCATTCACAACAAAACAAGAACTAGTATCCATCAAGACAATAATATTACCATACCAAAGTCTCAGTGATAGATCTGAGTCCATAGAATGCAGATATGGAACTTGCTTCAGTCTTCAATAACCAGTCATCAACTCAAACAAAAATATCTATGATTTTATCCACTGTATGCACCCCGCCCTCATATATCCTGCGTGTGTACGCGCCCTGGCTCATTACAGCCCGCGTATACCTCAGAAACTAGGGTTTTTGAAGCTTCGAGACTTTTGTTGTCAAGATCTCAGACATTGCCAAAAATTTGATGTGTCCATGAGATCCTCCTCACGCTCTCTTTCTCAGAATAGATCTTCAATCATGCTCAAGATGTACACACAAGATATACTCCCAAAATTTACTTTTCACAAGAGACCCTAGCCTCTTATGTATACTCTTCATCTTCTAGATCACTTAACCCACTTCTATGTCACTTAACCCATTTGTAGGTCACTTAACCTATTTTCCTCATTTTAGGGTTAACCACTTTCCATAAATAGAAAGTTCTCCATTACTTTATCATTTAAATATTCCTCCTCGATTTTGTCACCTTACTTTAATATTTTAATATTCCTCCTCGATTTTGTCACCTTACTTTAATATTTAAATAATCATTCTTGATTTTGTCACTTCACTTTATCATTTAAATAATAATTTCTTCTTCTCAAGAACTTTGACTTCTTTGACCTTATGGGGCTTCAATCCATCATATCAGGGTCCTTCAACTTCGTAGGGCCATAACTCTCAAACCGTGAGGAGTTATGTGACATTCCACATACCACCAGAAATGGCATGACAAACACTATCCATCTAGGATAGTTTCAAAAACAAAATCACTAATCTTCATCTCATTATTCCACATACAATAATGGGTTCTCTCAACCACAACTCAACCACAAAGCATCTTCCCGTGAGGAATTTCACCATAAGGGGACCACTTTGGAGTTCATCCATTTGTACTTCTTATCAACCATGACAAGAAAATAATGAGTCATCTTTACATCAAACAAACTATGCATCATATATCAAAGAATCCATCTTCATCATGTATCAATGACAAATCATTGATCCATATTTATCTATGCATCATATCAATGATAACTTATTGATCCATCTTCATCGATTGGTTTCCACTTGAAATATATCATTCTCATCAAGGACAATACATATACATTGTTCATCAATCATCAATCAATCTATTGACATCAATCACTCACTTAATCACTTGACATCAATCAATCAAACCATTGGCATCAATGACAACATGATCCAACAATCTCCCCCTTTGGCATTGATGGCAATACCAACATTGAAGTCAACACCAATAATTGATGTCAACATGTAGACAAGGCATGCTCTACATCAATAGTCATCAATCATATCAATATGACTATCTCTCCCCATTACAAAACATCAATCACATCAATGTGACCATCTCTCCCCCTTTGACATCAATGGCAAAGGGATATTCTCCTCTTGGGGCTGCTCCCCCTGTCTGAATGCCTTTGATCTTCCTCTGAATAATCTCTCCCATTTTGAACAAAGGATATCACTTTTATGCAATGCTGAAGATACATTGTTCATACTCCCCTGTGTCCATCACTCTCCCTGGAATTATGCCTCTGTGCTTTTTCTTCAAATATAGGGCTCTTTTCCAGGTATGAATCTAATAAATATCTCCTCCTAGAATCATGCTCAAGAATGACCCCCCCTATGGGTATGTCTCCCCCTATCTACAATATGAGCAATATGATACCACATGACGATCCTTGGACCTGTATATGCATCAAACTTATTCAATACCAAACATCATGAAGCAAATGATATGCCAATAATGAAATATAGAATCATGAACAAAATATCAACCAAGTACATCATGTACCAATTGTGTGCCTATAATGCACAAAAACCATGTACAACAACCATGTCCATACAATGTGCCATAAGATCTCATCAATGGAATGTATCAACCATATGCCAACATGTGCATCTACCAATTATGCCAACCATGTGAATCTAGCAATATGCCAAACAATGTGCATCTACCAATATGCCTCCAAGTGTCATAACCATGTATCTCAAACAAATACCAATTTGTTGTGCTAATCAAGTAATACCAATGGTGTACTATCATCAAGCATATGTCATATATGAGTGTACCAAACATGCATATCAACATGTATCAATACTTGTACCAAGCAAGTATATCAACCATGCACCAATACCACAACATGATGAATTCTCATACATGTATGCCAAATCCTCCATAAAATATGTGCCAATCAAACTGCTAGTAGGTGCCTCTACCAATCATGCATCAACTATAGATCATCAATGATGTACAACATGATCACCTCATCAAATCACCAACTACATGTCCCAATATGTATCCCATCCATATGCCAAATGCATGCATCAAGTTTTCCAACAAGTAAGCTTCCAATAATACATCATAAGATATATCAGTGAAACTCAAAATATGTACCAGCCATGTACACCAACAAATCATCATCAATCCTCCATTCACTACAACAAATACTAAGCATCCAACAACACTTGTACTAGTAGTATGCTTCAATATATCAATGATGTCTCAAGATATATCACGTAACCAAGGTGCCATAACTTCACTATCATAACCAACATTGTTCTTCAACAGAAAATGCCTCAATCCATGCTCATGGGTTAGTGCCATGCATCCAAGATGGACTTTCATTATTTTTATCATCACATTACATAATCCAATATAGAGTCATGAAAGCCTGCAACAAACAGTGTCAGAACTTGCAAAAAATAATGCCAGACCCTGCAACAGAGTGTTATACCATCACATCAAGTTGCAACCCATGTGCATTGCCTTTTTCCCAAGGCTTTACCATATATACATGGCCTGCTGCATAGAAAGCTGACATATGTATGTGACCTATTCAAGGTCAGCCTGCGTATGTACGCGACTGTTACCAATGTCACCCGCGTATGCTTCAGTAGATGACACACTTGAGCTTCCCTTCAGTCTTCCATTATGTTCTGGTTGCTCAGTCTTCTTCAACCACTTCTGAAGGTGTCCCTACTTCTCAGAACTTGAGCTCCAAGCATCCATATTTTCAAAGATGGATCCCTTCCTTACTTCATTCCTTCTTCTAGCCATGCTATGTGAAGTTCTCATCATGTAATTTTTTCTTGTGTTCCAACAATCCTAGGATTTGTGGCCAAATCCACTATAGTTGTAGCATCTCATGATGTTACAGTGAAAAGCAATGTGTCCTACTTGATCACATCTCCAACACCTTATGGTGTTATAAAATCTTCCATTATATCTCCTTTCATAAGATCTACATTCAAAAGCTTTGTGACCATATCCATTACATGAATAACAATGCCCATGAAAAATACTTTCATACCTTTTCTTTGGTGTCCCAAGGATAGCTTCTTGATGTCTTCCTTGCTTTGTTCTTTTGAAATTTTCTTTGCCTTGTGTAGATGGTTTATTTGCAACATTTTCTTCATCCTTTGAGGGAATTAACTCATGCTTCTTTGAGGTGCTTTCTTCAACATGTGTAGCTTCTTTCTTGTATCCAAGACTTGATTTATCATATGGTGATATTTGACTTTCCAAGATCTCATTCAAGATTAGTGAGCTATTCAAGAGTTTATTTGACTTCTCCACTTTCTTTCTAAGATCAACAATTTCATCTTCTAACTTACAACATGACTCTTCCTTTTCATTTATTTGATTCTTCAATAGTTCCTCTATCCTTTTGGCTTCTTCAATTTGGGTCTTGAGATGGAAAATAGTTTCAAAACTTTTGCTAATCTCATCATCTACCTCCCTTTCTTCTTTTTAATTCTTTAGTCTTATGACCTCTTCTTCCTTTTCATCTACTTGAGTCTTATTACTCTCCTTTTGTTCCTTGAGCATTTCCTTTAACTTCAAGATGTACTTTTGACTCTTCTTAAGAAACTTCTTAGTGTTATCCGAAAGATAGCTATAGTCTATATAATAGTGATCATTGCTATATTCATATAGACCCTCTTCAACTTTCTCCTTAAACTCCAATAGTTTTTCTTCTACCTTTTCCATGGGATAATAATCAACTGATTTTATCCAAACTACTTCTAGATCTTCTTCATTAGTAGAGAAAAATTCAACATCATCACATTTTGAATTATTGTAATCAAGGGTTTGTGGAGATTCTTTACCTTTATTTGAAATGTCTTCAAGATCTTCCTTTTTGCCAACATCATCACATGATTCTTTGCCTTCATTTGGAATGTCTTCAAGATATTCCATTTTACCAACATCACATTTAGAAACAATGCAATCAAGAGTTTTTGGAGAGTTTTTACCTTCATTCTTATTGATGGAGTTGTCTTCAAGGTCTTCCTTTTTTATTTGATATGTATCCTCTAGCTTTAGCCATAGATCTTTGGCAAAAGTGCATTGTCCCATGCTCTCTTTGATAGGGCTTGATAGTCCACTAAGAATGGTCTTGGGAGCCAATGCACCATTCTTCTTTTCTTCCCTTAAAGCTGCATACTTTGATTTGTTCTTCAATGAAACTGATCCACCAATGGCTACCTTCCAAATACCTACTCCCATTTCCTTCAAATGCACTCTCATATCTATTCTCCAAGTAGAATATTTTTCCTCATCAAGGATTGGAGATTCATCATCCATTTGTGTGTCCATGGATATCCTCCAAGCTTGTTAAGTATTATAGTGAAGGCTTTCTCTGATACCAATTGTTGGACACACCTACCACACTTAGAGGGGGGGTGAAAGAGTGCGAGGCTCTTTTTAAAAAACTTCCCTCTTACACAAAACTCATTAGTTAGAATTCAACATTTACTCATTGCTGTCATTTATAACCAGTTAGATGTGAACATATATTAGCAACATATATCAAAAAAATATATCATCAATAAGTCATCACCACAAGGAACACAAAGAACACAAGATGTATGTACATTTTTATTTTTATTATGCACTACAATCCTTGGGGTTTATCAACAACAATTGAATAGAGTACAACTCTACAAGAGCACCAGATCTATATGCAAGACTCAACTTACATTCTCAGCACCAACTGAGATGAGGAAAAAATCCTCCACAGATATCAATCTGTCATAGGTACGCAACCTTTCAGTAGTGCAGTCCGAGTGTGTATGCACCCTGGCTCACTACAGTCAGTGTATGTATGTGGCCAGTCTATAATGCAACATGCATATACTTATGAGCAACTAGGGTTTTTCTTTGCTTCACATGCTCAGATCCTCTGCAACCAACAATTACATTCTCTTATGTCTTTCACTATCCAAACTGACCTCCATCCTGTCACAACACATCCAATATCTCTAATAGCTTATTCATGCTTCTCAATCATACAATATGAATGCCACTCAAACATGTGTAAACAACTAGTATATTATAGCCATTATATCAATACTAAATCATAAGAGTGTTGCTCACTCCATCAACCAACTCAAACAACATCATAACAGTCATACCAAGAATTCCCTAAGAATTCAAAACACAACAAGCACTGGTATCCATCAAGACAATAATATAACCATACCTGAGTCTTAGTGACAGATCTGAGCCCATAGAATGCAAATCTGGAACTTGCTTCAGTCTTCAACAACCAGTCATCAACTCAAACACAAATCTCCATGATTTTATCCACTATACGCACCCTGTTCTCATACAACTCGCGTGTGTACGTTCCCTAGCCCATTACAGCCTGCATATACCTCAGAAACTAGGGTTTCTGAAGCTCCGAGACTTTTTTCGTCAAGATCTCAGACATTGCCAAAACTTTGATGCATCCATGAGATCCTCCTCACGCTCTCTTTCTCAGAATAGATCTTCAATCATGC
>SNQJ01S0001206.1:255418-276422 GCA_010110895.2 Picea sitchensis
GATGCCTCGGGAAGTGGAATTGGTGCTGTCCTAATGCAAGAAGGAAGGCCCCTAGCTTTTGAAAGTCGACCACTCAAGGGAAAGTACTTACACAAACCCATTTATGAGAAGGAAATGATGGAAATACTACATGCATTGAAGAAATGGTGTCCTTACCTAATAGGTAGGCACTTCAAGATCAAAACAGATCATGATAGTCTTAAATACTTCTTGGAACAAAGACTATCTTTAGAAGAACAACAAAAATGGGTAACCAAGTTATTGGGTTATGATTTTGAAATTGTCTATAAAAAAGGGAAGCAAAATGTTGTGGTAGATGCACTCTCAAGG
Organism: Picea sitchensis; assembly: GCA_010110895.2. Lineage (NCBI taxonomy): Eukaryota > Viridiplantae > Streptophyta > Pinopsida > Pinales > Pinaceae > Picea > Picea sitchensis. The sequence goes on from SNQJ01S0001206.1 coordinate 255,749, forward strand.
AAGGATGAATATGTTGAGGCCTTTCTCTGTGATATCTCGATCATCTAACCCGATTGGATAATAGAAGAAAAGGATGAATGGAAGAATGACAAAAAAGTGTGGACTCTCATTCAAAGGTTGCAGCAGGATTCCAGTACATCAGATACATTTACATGGAAAAATTATTCACTATGGTACAAATATGACTTATATTTATGTAATAACTCCCAACTCAAACAAAAGGTACTATTGGAATTGCACACCTCTCCAGTAGGAGGGCACTCGAGATTTTTAAAAACCTACCATAGGGTCAAGAAGGAATTGTTTTGGGATGGCCTTAAAACTGATGTTCAAAGTTTTGTGGAAGAATGTTTGGTTTGCCAACAAAAAAGGTGGAAACAATTAAGACCCCAGGTCTTTTATAACCATTAGCCATCCCAAGTCAGCGTTGGGAGCAGGTTTCCATGGATTTCATCACAGGGTTACCGAAGTCTGAAGGAAAGAGTGTCATCATGGTGATTGTTGATAGATTGACCAAGTACGCACACTTTTGTGCACTCTCTCATCCCTTCAAAGCTAGTACAGTTGCCACTTCATTCATGGAGACAGTTCAAAAGCTACATGGCAACCCAAAGATTATTGTAAGTGACAAAGATCCCATCTTCACTGGACATTTTTGGACATAATTATTTTCTTGTTTGGTTACTCAATTGACTCATAGCTCATCCTATCATCCTCAATCTAATGGACAAACCGAGATAGTAAACAAATGTTTTGAAGGATACCTTCGTTTCTTTGTCTCTGATAAACAAACACAATGGTTCAAATGGTTACCCTTGGTAGAATGGTGGTATAACACTTCCTTTCATACTACAACAAAAATGACACCATTTATGGCACTCTATGGATACCACCCTCCTTCCATCATTTATTATCTAAAAGAAAAATATAAGGTTCAAGGAATGGAAGATCACATCGAGCATCAACAACAAGTTCGCCAAATATTAAAGGACAACCTGACCATGGCACAAAATCGCATGAAACAACAAGCAGATCAACATCGTAGTGAAAGAAGTTTTGAAGTAGGGGATTGGGTGTTTTTAAGACTACAACCATACAAACAAATGTCCCTCAAGCAAGCCAAGAAGGATAATAAATTATCATCAAAGTACTATGGCCCTTATAAGGTGTTGCAAAAGATTGGTACTATGGCATACAAGTTGGAGTTACCTGCATCTTCATGGGTACACCCAATTTTCCATGTTTCATGCTTAAAGAAGGTTATAGGGGACAAGATCCCAGTTCAAACTATATTTCCAGAACTTGACGAGGAAGGAAAAATCATATTGGAGCCTGAAGCCATCACTGACACAAGAATTCACCATCTAAGGAATAGATCCATTTCATAGTATCTCATTAAATGGAGGAAACTACCGACTAAATATTCCACTTGGGAAGATGAGTCTTTTATACAGAAGCATCCAGATTTACTCACGCATTGTGGACAACACTTGTCTCAAGGGGAGGGGCATGTTAAGCCCTAAATAGTGGCTCATTACCCCTTAATTGGGGCATATTACATTAGTAATGTTATTTTATTTATGTCGTCTTTATTCCATTAGTTGTAATTATACCTCCTAGTCTCCTATATATACCAAGGAGACATTTTCATTTTGAATCATCTTGGAATTGAACATTGATGTGGGCATAAGGAGATTTCCCCCTCGAAGAGGCTTATTATCTAAATTTATCTCTTTTTCAAGGCGTTGATTAATTATTCTGAGGTTTTTCTATGCTATATTGATATTTGGTTCTTAACATACTATGAAGGTTCCTAAGGTTCTTGACATTCAAGGAACAACTTCCCCTCTCCCCTCTTCCAAGTACAATATCTTGAATCAGTTAGCCAACATCAAAGCAGATGCAACTCTTCTGTACATGGTTGTCATCCCTCAGCTGCAGATGCATCTGAAACAATTCAGATGCATCTTTCTAAAGATGTAAACAAAGAGGATTCCTTTGTAAATAAAGTAGGTGTACATAACTTTAGATACCCTGTAAAAAATCCCCCTTTTTACATTTCTGTAAATATTATGGATAAGATTTCTCATTGTTGCCTCATTGATTGTGGTTCGGGCCTAAGTGTGATATCAAAGATTATTATGGAAGAGTTGGGCTTGTCTTGTACAAATGAAAACTCCAGAAGCATGATCTCCTATAATAGTCTACAACAAACAACCATAGGCGAGATTAAAGATATAACCTTAGTTTTGTGCACTCATCCTGAAATAAGGACAACCCTCAATATTCAGGTAATTGATATGCCAGTAAGAAATTACTCAATAATCTTGGGAAGAGATTGGCAAGACTTAACGGGTGGATACCTCTCACTCGACGAAACACATTTATCTGTTCCTCAGAACGGTAAAAACATTATCGTCCTTAGAGAGGGGAGGATATCACCTTACATAGAGAGTGTACCACAACCTAATGTAAACTATATCGAAGAAGACCTAGGAGTGTATTCCATATTTGCTGAGGAGAATAACATTCCCTTGGAACAAATTGATTTAGATGATGGTATGTGGCACATGCACTTTGATTTTTCATTCTCTAATGAAGGTAACATAGCTGACATTATCTTGATTTCTCCTGTAGGAAAAATCCATAAATTTTCTTATAGGTTGGAGTTTGCTTGCACAAACAATGTCACCTAATTCTAAGCTTTGTTATTGGGCATCGAGAATGCCTATAATCTTGGTTGTGGTCACCTTTCAGTTTTTGGGGATTCCGAGCTTGTTGTGAATCTTGTACGTAAAATTTACTATCCTAGCAACAAGTTGATGAAACGATACACCAAAAATGTTTGGGTGCTTATCTCGAACCTTTTATCTTTCAACATCACTCATGTCAAGAGGGAGTTAAACTCAATGGCCAATCGGTTAGCTATTTTTCTAGCCTCCCCTAATTAACAGCTTCTGCCACATAGACATAATTGTACATTTCAATCTCTATATCATCCACATATCCCCAACAATATAGAATCTTGGCAGGTCTTCCCTAACGATGAGAGGAATTTTCATTTCATTCAAAATGAACCTTTTAAGCCTAAAGAAATTATATCCATAGAAGATAACAAGATTCCTAAAGGCTTGACTCCTCTAGAGAGTTCCTTTTCTTTGAGTGATGTAGGAAACAAGGAGAAAAATAAAGAAGACGAGTCAAAAAGGAAGGTGGGTGAAACAATCTCCTTGAACATTGGGACACCCGAGACCCCAAAGAATATTAAAATAGGTGCCAAATGTTCAGATGAAGAGAAAATGAAGTTTGCCAAGCTACTTGGTGAATTTCAAGATGTTTTTGCTTGGTCTTATGAGGATCTTCATGGTTTTGATCCTGGTATTATACAACATGTCATCCCCATTAAAGAAGGCATAAAACCAGTTAGGAAAAAACAAAGACCTATTAACCCTACGCTAGAAGCAACTATTCGAAAGGAGTTGGAAAAACTCTTGAAGGATGGAATCATCTTTCCGGTCAAATATTCTGAATGGGTTTCAAATTTGGTTCCTATTCGGAAAACAACTGGTCAGATCAAATTATGTGTTGATTTTTGCTTATTAAATCAAGCTAGTATAAAATATCACTTCCCTCTCCCTAACATGGAAATGATTTTGCAGCAAGTTGCAGGGTCACAAATGATGTCCTTACTTGACGGTTTTTCAGGTTACAATCAAATCAAGGTAAAAAGGGAAGATAAATATAAAACCACCTTTATTACTCGTTAGGGTACCTTTTCTTATGAACGTATGCCTTTTGTCTTATATAATGCAGGTGCCACCTTTTGAAGAGCTATGCAAATAGATTTTGACGATTTGATTGGTAAGATCATTCAGATCTACCTTGATGACTTAACAGTATACTCTAAAATCCGATCAGATCATTTTGGTCATATGAGAAAAGTTCTCATGCAATGTAGGAAATTTGACATTTCTCTAAATCCTTCCAAGTCCATTTTCATCATTATCGAAGGCAAGCTCCTTGGACACATTGTCTCTGATTAAGGAATAAGCATTGATCCTGAAAGGATTGATGTTATCCTTAATCTTCCTACTCCCACTTCCAAGAAGGAGGTTCAATATTTTATGGGGTTTATTAACTTTGTACATAGGTTTGTTCCAGATTTTGTTGTGATGGTCAAACCAATTCATAATCCACTTAAGCAAGATCATTCTTTTTCTTGGACAGATGATGTCGAAAAATGATTTTGGAGGGATTAAGAAAGAAATCAGTTGTGCATTGGTTTTGGCAAAGCCGTATTTTGAGAAGGAATTCATGATATATACTAATGCCACTGAAGAAGAAATTTCTGTTGTCCTCATGCAAAATGATGACCAAGGGAATGAAAAACCAGTGGCTTACATCATTCAAAGTTTGTCTGTTGATGAATTTAAATATTCTTTTATTGATAAACATTCTTTCTCTCTTGTTAAAGCTGTTGAGAAGTTTCACCACTTCATATTAGGTAAGAATACATTGGTAAAAGTCCCTTTACCTACTGTCAAGTTTTTTTCTCTCATAGACTTATATTTAAAAGAAGATTGCACATTGGCTTGCCAAGATCTAGGAGCATGATTTGAATATCATGACTTGTACCACTATCAAGGGACGTGACTTAGCCCTTCACTTAGCTCAACATGCTGAGAATAATGAAGAAATTTATGAAGAGGAAAGTTCCCTATCATCTCTCTTTTACATTGATAACCAGATCCTCCCGGTGTCTGAACATTCCTGGTACAAGACTTTAATTTACTACTTACAGAACTAAAGATGTCCAGACAATTTAGACACTCATAAGAGTAGAAGGCTTCATCTTGAATCCACAAGATATGTCATTATAGGAGACTTCTTGTTTTGAAGGTCTGCTGATGGTGTGTTGCTTCGTTGTGTAAATAGTGAAGATGCACAAAAACTGTTGCAAGAAACTCATGGCTCTTCAAATTCCATCATTCACCTAGGAGGTTATTTTTCTGCTAAAACCACTACCTTCAAGATTATTAGAAAAGGATACTATTGGCCTTCAATATTTCATGACTCTTATGTTTTTTCGATATCTTGTGACAAGTGCCAAAAATTTGCTAGGAAAGAACGCCTTTCATCCATGCCATTACAGCCTGTCCTACCAGACTCTCCTTTTTCAAAGTGGGGATTGGATTTTATTGGTCCTATTAATCCCCCATCTTCAGTTGGACATGTTTTTATTTTGACAACCATAGACTATTTCAGAAAATGGGCTGAAGTTGTCCCACTTAAGCATTCAACAGATGAACAGGTAATTTATTTCCTTGAGAATAATATTTTTTCCAGATTTGGTCTTCCATTGGAAATTATTACAGAAAATGGTCCTTCTTTCATTTCTACTAAGCTGACCTGATTTTTAGCTAAGTTGGGGGTTAATCATTCCACCTCATCAACTTATTATTCCCAAGGAAATGGGCAAGCCGAGTCTACCAACAAAAATATGGTAAGAATAATCAAAAGGCTCATCGAAGATAAGCCTCATCAATGGCACACTCTTCTAACTTACACCCTTTGGGTAGATTGAAATATCGCCAAGGTAAGCACTAGTTGCACCCCCTTTCAACTTGTCTATGGCTAAGAAGCCCTCTTGCCTATTGAGATGGAACTTTCTTCCTTAAGGTTGATGCTACAGATCGAAGAATTAAATTCTTATGATATTTCACAAAGGATAAATGCACTCCTAGCTTTGGAAGAGAAAAGGATGTTTGCTTTGGATAATATTAAAAAGAGACAACAAATTGTTAAGAAGTATTTCAACAAGAGTATCAAGACTGTCAAGTTTAAATTCAATGAAAAAGTATTTCTATGGGATTAAGCTGACGCTAATAGGGGAAGACATTCAAAATTTCAAAAATTATGGCTGGGTCCTTTCAAGATCGCTTTTGTCTTAGGTACCAACTCTTACATTCTAAAAGATTTATAGGAGCGACTGTTTTCCTACAACACTAACGGTTCCCACTTGAAGCATTACGTGAAACCAACTTGAAAGGTCTAATGTTGTTTGGGTTCTCTGTAGATTAGTAGTTTAGCTCTACTTTCAGTTTTCTACTATTTTTATTTTCTACTTTATAGTAGTGTGATTTTTTCTTTCTGTTTTAAACATTTCCTACTGCTTTTACATTTTTGTCACTTTATTTTTGTTGTTTTAATTTTCTGCAATTTTATTCTGTTAGGATTTTTATTGCTTTGTCATATTTTTAATTGATTTTGGTCGAGAATAAGATGTTGGATCAGTTCTTCCAGAGTGACACTCCTGCAAGATAATGTTAGTCAATAAAAATCAAGCTTACACAATTGTTATGATGTTTCCCCTGAAGACATACTTGAATTTTCTATCTTCTTTCACTGTTGTCTTATAAAGAGATTGGTTATCTCTCGCTTATTCTTTCCATTTCTTCATCCATTTGAGAAATAAATGAGCGGGTCCATTAATTTTTCTCCTTGGAGTAAAGAGAAAATTCTGGTTGAATATTATGCATACAGGGATAAACCCCCTCATACTTAACATTTTTCATGAGTTATTCCTAAATTCCCGGTCATTTTTCCATTAAATCTGCTCACTTCCCCCTGTTGCATAATTATTTTGGTGATATCTTCTAAATTTATTGTTCTTGGTCTGCGAAACCATGAGTTCTGAGTTCTAAATATGTTGAAAACAAATTTCCCTGTGGAGTCGCCAGTTTGTTAACAATTAAAATCACAACGAGAATTTCTCCCGCAAAGTATTGCTAAAGCCTAGTAATTATAAGCTAATAATATATATAATACTAGTAGGTGGGACCCCCTTGTAGGTTGGAGGATCATATCTGGTTCTTATTTGATGTTTTTATTGCTATTCGACACTCCTTATAGGTTTGAGAATGACTGATGATCAATGTTGGTCCTATTCACGAGAGATGGATGAGGGATAATGCATGTTTGTTCTCTTGCTCTAGGCTCGAATGCCATGTCTTAATGGATTATGATATATGTTGTTACCTTTTCTATTTAGTCCTGGATTTATTACTTGTGACACCTGAAAAAGATACATGTTAGTAACAACGAATAAAGAGCAATTGAAATGAAATAAAGCAATATAAACAAAAATCCAAGATTTATTGAATTACATGAAAACATGGTTGATGTGCATTATGGTATAGTTGGAAATGGTAAGATGTGATGAGGGGGGTGCTCTTGGCAATTAGTGGATGTTGGTTTTGATACATGGTTCAATTGAATGAATTAATGGATTAGTGGGTTGGCGTGTACTAAAGAATTAAACGACTGGAGGTTGGAGGTGATGTGCATTTAATGCACGTCACTCCATACCCCTCCCACTGGCCTTCACCCTGGCTGGATATTGTCAATTGTGTTCGTTCTGATCAAGCTCCAATTTTCAAGCAGAGGAAGAACAACTCAGCCAAGTTTGTGTTTTTAAGGTTCTCTTGGTAACAGGTATGCCTTTTCACCATCCATGAACCTGCTTTGGTTATGAAATAGATATTGGCTCGGTGATGTATGGTTCTGCGCTTTCCTTAAGTCTGGAAACTGTGTAAATTGGTGATATTTTTCTGGAATGAATGGTTAGTGTGTTTTTCATTGCAATAAGGTTTAAGGTCACATTTTTATTAATCGTTCTGAGTGTTAGAAGCCATGAAGGCCCTTTGTCATCATTATTGGTCTTGGTTGAAGGGTTTTTGTTTGTTCTAGATTGGTTGGCTGACTCCACACATTCGTATCACCATACCCAGTCGATTGTTGTTATGGGGTTTACTGGGTTGAAACGCCTTGTGTCACCGCGCATTGTTTCACTTGGATATGGGTTTGTTAGTGCTACTGATGGTTGAAAAGTGGGTTATATTGATTTTATCGACTCTGTTTTATCTCAGATTTGTTAGTTGGTTGATTGGGAGAGCCACGAGGGTTATACCCTGCATGTTCTAAGTATTGCTACAAGGCCAAATGGATCCTTTTCTCCTCTATTCAGAGTCTCTCCTATCTCATGAACTGTCACCCTATCTGCAAAGTTATTAGTGGTATACCCTGTGTGTGCATCACTTGTCTCGGAGGCTCTCACCCGATGATGGGAGTCGACACCTGTCTCCTTGTGTTGGCCCATAGAGCAAACCCTTGTTTTCTTAAGCCCAGTTTTTGATAAGAGGGAACCGTATGTCCTGTCGGGTATACTATTGATGCTTATGAATTGGTGGTGTATAGTTGACAGTGTTTGATTACTGGCTCGCCCCCATTGATTATGTTGACAATGGTGTTGGTTTTGGTATCTAGTCACTACATTGGTTATTATAATCGAATGGATAAGCTCGTCATGGTTAATCGGTTGATTAAGGAAATGGGATTGAATACAAAGTCGTTGTCTTTTACATTGGGATTATTGAATTGTTGACCGAGCATTAGTTTTAATTGATTAAGTCACAACAATGCTTCTTGTGTGATTCATGGGTATGTGTGGCATGCCTACAACATGTTAATTTGAGTTAATGATTGCTGTGACTGTTAAATTTCCATGGGAGTATTGAAATCGTGAGGATTCTGGTATGGCCATCCACTGTATATGTTATGGATATTATTGGTTGCGCCATCAGATATGGTCACGAGTTTTTACACAGTATGTTTTTGTTGCAATTTGATTAATTTGAGAGGCGAGATCAGGATTACTTTTTCTACCTCATTATATTGATTGATAGTCCAACATTATGGATGTTTAAATTCAGAGTAGTTGGACCTGTACAGTCACAGAGATACTCTGTGTTTTGTCAAATGGTCTGTGTATTCCAAGCATAGTATGAGTTAAAGTGATGATTGTTGTCTGTGTGTTTAAATGGAAAGTCAGGATCTTGCAATTCAAATATGGATCGTTGTGTTTGACTATCCACTATGTATGTTTAATTAATATCATGCATCTTAATGGAGATAGGTATGGGTGATGTAGCAGTATGATCTCATTACAAATTAATTGTTAAGTGAACTTGAGGAATGAAATCGGGTGTGATTTTAGTGTCTGTGTTTGATTTGGAGAAATAATTTTGGATGGTGGTTGATGTTTTGATAAGACAGTTTGATACGAGTGTGTGTGTTCATTTAGAAATTGTTTAAATATTAACTAGGACAGTTGGGAAGAAACAAAACTCTTACAGGTTGCCATGGAAAGCATATTGTCTTGTTTTGATGACTTTGCGTTAATGATTTAATTGCGAACAATGAGCAAGTAATACACCAAATTGATTAGGTTATACATAGTGGTTGTTTAAATAAGCACAATAATTATTGGTTGTTGTTGGATATTTTGCGTTTAATATAGAATGGATATGGATTACTTAATTAATTTTATGAACAATATACTCTCTCCTCCTTGCCATTTTTTCTCTTTTCACTAATTACAATCCCATTGCCTTCCCACATTCATTTTTCACTCCCTATTCTTAAAATTTAATTACAGTAAATAAGAATTATGTATTGAAGCAGTTTGGAATCGCACTTTCTTGGTTGGATCACGGTGATATTTTATTTGGTTTGCATTGCAGTTGATTGTTTGTTGTCTTTGAGAAGTAACCATGTTTCTTTCCCTCCTCATTTTATCATGTTTCTCTCAATACAAACCCCTCGCATATCACATGACCTTTTGTTCACCCCCTGCTCATTGACAACAATTAAACAATTTGTATGGATTGGATTTCACGAGTCTGATATGTCACTGAGCCAAAGTATATTTCATATTTTGAAAGAGTTGTCATGCATGGTTGTTAAAGGAACTATTTGCTAATCAATTATGCATACAGGAGTGAGCTATTCAAATAAAAGGTTTAAAACCGAGGCCCACTATGCCCCTGACAAAGAGAAAGACACTATTGTCCCTTCCTCACCTTCAAATGATTATGATAAAATGGTGTCCTCTCGCATGCAATTGAGGGACGATTGTTGTCATGTGATCAACGAGATTAATCTTAAAGGTTCCACACAGCCTAAGGAAAATTCAGAGAGTTTAAAAGGTGATAGCAACAATAAAGGAAAGATTGCCTCACAGAATGGAAAATATGGATTTTAAGTTTTATATATTTATCTATTGATTGAGAACAATTGACTTCAAATTTTTGGACAACAAGCTTTTTGGATATATTGGTAATATATTTTTGAAAATAATTTCAAATGTCAATGAAATAAATTGTCAAATATGAATTTGATGATGTGAGTCACAAGGAGGGGTGTTTTTCTTAATTAACTAGTTATGTTATGATTGTTAAGAGCAAAAAGTGAGTCACAAGGGGTTCCACCTACTAGTTATTATTTATTTAAAAAACCTTATTATGATTTATTACTTTTCCCCTTAACTAAAAAGTTGGTTGAGTTTTTCATTAACTTAACTAATGAGGTAGTTCAACTACTTCAACCAATTCTAATTTGCTTAAAGGCAAAAGGAAAGGGAGGAATAGGGGAGGGATAGAAGGAGAAGCATACTAAGGTTTTCTCTTTGATTTTATGTTGAGATAGTTCAATTTTCATTCATTCTTTAATTTATCACAAGCCTAATTCTTTTTTATGATAGCAGGGTCTTGTTGTAGACAACACGATTCAGGGATGAATTACATCATTCAGACACTTTTTTTTCAGAGGTGTTGATCTATCTTTGATAGTCTGTGTAGACTTGTATGTTTGTGAATTAGTTTTCATGACTGACAAAGGATATTGTGCAGATTCGAGTGGGAAGAAATCTGTGGCAAGTTAATCCGTCTTTTAGAGTTCAGTTTTTGATTTTATGTCAGAGGTCCTTTTGTATGTTCCATTGGGGATGTCTAAGTTTGACTTTGGTCCGAAATTTTTTCATGAAATTTTGTAAAGAGAGTGACTCTTTGGTGAATTGGAATGAAATAAAGGATTGCTTTATGTCTCATCTGTCTTGATTATCATTTTGGTGTCTTTTCTTCTATCTCTACATTTATTTCAACAACTTTTATGTTCAAAAAATCATATAAAAAATGAATTTTCCAACAAGATTTTATTTATAAAAAGACTAGCCTAAGCACTTGTAATCAATACTTGTGAGTTAGGATATTAATTATGATGGCTATAAACATAGGGTGATATTCCCGTCTATTTTTCTTTAGCCAAGCAGAATCTGAAAATGCTTGAGTAAGATCATTTCATATATTTTCCTCAACAATTCTCTTTTGTTGAATTTGACAAGGTTATCAAAATGTATGTGACCCATTATTTTGTGCCATAGCCAACTTTCATCTTCCTTTACTAGAAAAAACTTTTCATTTCCAATTTCACTTAACACATATATGTTGCTTGAAGTTCTCGCAACTGTAGCAATCAATTTTACTGAACATTCTTTTCTTATCTTGCACTTTTGTGAATCGAAAGTAACTTTATGACCTTGGTCACACATTTGAATCACACTTAGAAGATTATGTTTCATATCTTATAATAGTAGAACATTTTTTGCCTTTGTATTCTTGTTCCCAATTATGACTATGCCTTTTCCAATGATTTTAGCTGAATCATCATTTCCGAAGGAGAATGATCCATCTCTTTCCTTTATGAATGTAAGAAACATGTATCTATCACCTGTCATGTGTTTTGAACAGCTATTGTCAACATACCAACCACATTTATTCTACTTATCTTGTAGAGCGAGTGTGCATTCTTCATTGCTGTACTGATTATGCTTTCTTATCCATGTCCTTTTCTGAGGTTCCTGTCTGTGATTGTTGTTGTTCTGTTGTGGTTCTCTAGGAGAGATTGTCATTCTGCAATATTTTTCCATGTGTCCAAAGTTGTTACACTTGTAGCATTCCACTTCAGTGCTCAATGATTCAAACCTGTTGTAACTTCTTCTCTCTGTTTCACTAGGCCTTCTTGGATAACCCTTTTGTGTATGAATTTCAAAGTTTTTTATGTTCCTATTGTTAGCTCTGCAATTCACAACTTTATGTACAAAATTATTACATGCATAACATAAACCAAAAAAGATAGTTTGATACCTGGGAGTTGAAGATATTATGAAAGGGGGTACTCTTATGAATCCTTCTTCTTCCTGAGACCTATATGTTTCTTTCATTCATTGATTCTGAAATATGAATCTTCTTGGTGGAGGAGTGTCCCTGTAATTTTCTCTGTAGACCTTCCTATCCCCCTTGATTGTTTTTGCATAGATATTCGGATATGTTTCTTGTTCTATTGTTTTGGAGCTTGATCTCTTTTATATATTATTGTATCCAAGTTCGGACTTGTCATGATTAGGCCTTTGACTGCTGAGAATGTCATTCAAAACTTTTTAGTTGTTCTGCATATTTTTCTTTTGAAGATCCTTTCTTAATGTGACAATCTCTACTTCCAAATTTTCAATGATCTTGTCTCTTCCTTCTAGTTGTTCTTTGAGTGCTTCTTCAATTATTTTATCTTCTTCAATTTGAACCTTCAAATTTGTGATCATTTGTTCTAATTCCCGAGTGTCTTCTTTCTTATCTAGTTCCACTTGTAGCTTCTTGTTTTTCCTCTTTTCTCTTCTGATAATTTCTATGGAACTCAAAAATTCCTCTCGGTAGTCAACTTTTTCCTCTTCAATTTCTTCTTCGACTTCTTCATATTCTTCTTCGGCTTATTCATATTCTTCTTTGGAGTATTATTTATTAGAGTCTTCTACTGCCATGAATATAACTCTTTTTGTCTCACTGTCACTGACTTCATCTTCATCAGATGATGAGATGTCTTCTTTGGTGCATAAGCTTTTCTTGAAAACTTTCTTTGTGGTTCTTTTTCCTTTATATGTTTGTTTTCTTTTTGAGTAACCTTCATCATTTCTCTTTTTATTATGAGGAAATTTGTTAGCAAAATGACCAATACCATCACAATTAAAAAAAATTAAAGGAATCTTACCTCTATACCTGCCATCGGTTCCCTTGTTCAATCTTTTGACAAAGTTGGCCACTTATTCATCATTTTCCTAGACGTCACTATTGTTTTTATGTTCTTTTTCTCATTTCTTTCCCTTTTTATTTGATCTTTTGGATGATTTGAAGGCTGCTTATTTTATATCTAGATTTTCCTGTTCAGTTCTCATTTCATATGCTGTGAAGATTCCATGTAGTTCGTCCATGCTTATTGAGTTTAAATCTGCTCTTTCTTCTAGTGATGATATCTTAGGGTCAAATCTCATTGGAAGAGATCTTAGTACCTTTTGAACAATCATAGATGAATCTTTGATTTATTATCCCAATCCCATGATTGAATTTACTGTTTCATCGAATCGTAAGAAGTAAGCTACAATATTCTCATCTTCCTTCATCTTTAGTTGTTCGAACTGACCTCTGTAAGTTTGAAGCTTTACTGCTTTGACTTTTGAATCTCATTCATAAATATTTCAAAGTTTTTCCCAAATATCTTTAGCATATTTACAATGTGCAACTTTGGTGAATATTGTTTCACCAACACCATTCAAAAGTGCATTTGTGGCTTTGGAATTATTCGGATCGATTTTCACTTCTTTGTCATTCGTTGGCGGAACTTTTGGTACTCTGTATCCATCTACAATTGATTGCCAAATTTCAAATCCTTGTGCCTGTATATATGTCTTCATCCTTATTCTACAAAATGTATACTTATGTCCATCAAACTATGGTATTCCATTTTTATACAAGTTGTTTCTCTTCATGATCTACCTTTCAGTGGTTAAACTGATTTCTGAAGGAACCCGCTCTGAAACCAATTGTTGGATTACTGAGAGGGGGGGTGAATCAATAATAGAGCAATCTAATCCTTTTTAACCATATAATCCAAGTGTTATATAAATATAGCATTATCATCCAATAACTGCAGAGTAAATAAGCAATGAACAAATGAACAATCATACACATACACAATACACTAGTGTTTTACGTGGAAACCCAAAGTGGGAGAAAACCACGAAATTATTTTTCTTATATGTCTTGAAGAATTACATTCATTGGAAGCACCAACTTCCTTTGTTTTCCAGCTGCAACTGGAAGGAGGCTCCAACCCCCTATTTTCTCAGGCTACAACCTGAGGGAAGCTCCAACTCCCCAATTCTTTGGCTACAACCAGAAGGAGGCTACAACCCCCTAAGTTCTCTGGCTACAACCGAAAGGTGGCTACAACCACTTATCCTTTCCCTGACTAACCACCCTGATGTAGAGGTAGAATGATGAAACTATTGTCACACTATCACTGTGAGATATACCACTGTACAATTGTATCAACCTGTACCACTGACCTGCATCCAACCTGTACAACTGCCATGTAATCAATATGTACCTGAACTAAACATGTATCAACAAAAATACAATATGTACGCGACCTGTAGTGTTGCAACACGCATATGTACGCTCCCTATCTACTATGCAACCCGCATATGTACGTGACCAAACTGTTATGTAGCCTGTGTATGCCTTCTGAAAACTAGGGTTTCCTTTCTCTTGAAAACTTGTGACCCTCTGTAACTTCTTTCACATAGATCTGTAACCTTTCACTATATCCAGATTGTATATGTACCCTGTGCTCGCATCCTCTTTACCCAAAATCTCTATATATCTCTCTAGCCATGTGCCATATAAATGTGTGTAATCATAAACAAGTATAATATCCCTCACATGATCTAGACATCAAACCCTCTCTAGTATTCAGCCTCTCAATAAATCAACCACTTCACAAATATAATCTCTCAACCATGTACCATAAAAGCCCTTAGCTATATGCCAATAAATACAAGATGTGCCACAACTCTAACAAGATGTATCAATGATAAATTATACCAACACTGTATTTATGTAGTTCTGACTTATACAAAAGTTCCCATGCAACCACTAGTCTCTCTAGGGAGAATTCTCAAATATCCATAACCATTTCTCATGCATACATCAAAATCAAACTATTCATAGAAATAAGACATGCCTTTTGAACCAATGGATAGATCTGATGTATCTGAGAACTGTAGACCTTCCTGGGAGATTGATCTCAGAATCTAGAACCTCTGCATCTTTATCTCTTCAAGTTTCCATGGATTTGCCAACATGTACGCACCCTAATACACTTCCACCCCGTGTCCACCTCAGTATGTATGCACCCTAATACACTGTCAGCCCACGTATGCCTCCGAAACTAGGGTTTTTTAGTATTTGTTGTAATTCTGAAACTTTCGTCGTTAACCCTTCGTACTACTTCAGACTTTCGCAACTTCAGATGTATCAATGAGTACTTGCAATAAGCCTTACACAACAAAATGTATGCAATGTGATCAAGTGTGATTAAATGAGAGAACCTTGCCTCTTATTTATACTTTCATGTAGCATCCCACTTTCCTTATTTTAGGGAGTTCTCCGTTAACTTTATTATTTAAATAATTTCTTTTGCAAACACTTTGACTTTTTGGGGCTTCTAGATGACTCATGAGGGTCCTCCAACTTCACATGGCCATAACTCTGTAACCGCGAGGAATTATGTGACATTCCACATACCACCGGAAATGGAATGACAAGCACTATCCATCTAGGATAGTTTCACTAACAAATTCATCGACCTTCATCTCATTATTCCACAATTAAGTATGGGTTCTCTAACCATACTTCTAGGATAACTCAATCCACAAAGCGTCTTCCCATGAGGGATTTCACCATAAGGGGACCACTTTGGAGTTCATCCATTTGTACTTATTATCAACCATGACAAGACAATAATGAGTCATCTTTACATAACAAAAAACTTGTGTCCATTACCCAAACCTTTGTGCTACTGGAATTTGCTACCAGACTTTCTTCAAGGGTTGACATCAATGACAACCAACCTTAATCAACACATATGCCCAATGAGAAGAGGAAAAATGAAAAGAGGAAAACCTTGTAGCCTAAAATTAAGAAATGTATGTTTGTGTGTTACTTAAAATATGTGAAAGGTTATAGATTTTTTTGTATCCAATACAACATAAGTAATTATTAGAAGAGATGTTTAGTTTGATGCAGGGTTAGCACAAGAATATGTTTTTTCTTATAATGATAAGCAGGGTTATTTTCGAAGAAAAAAATGCACTTGAGCTATAACAACATATCCTCACTTCTTTCTAAACAAAACTAATCCATGGAAACAATATTTGCAACCATACAACTTCATTACTTCTGCGAGTGGTTACCATGTACTTAGATTTTGTATTTGATAGTGCAACTACAACCCACCTCTTTCTCCTCCAATCGATTGCTTCACTAAATAGGCTAAAAAATTACCACTTGTCGATCTTCTACAACCTCTCTCTCTCTCTCTCTCTCTCTCTCTCTCTCTCTCTCTCATATGTGTGTGTGTGTGTGTGTGCGTGCGTGTGTGAAGTTAAAATCTTCCTTAGTAGCAGATGGTATAAACGGAAGTACCATGAAAATATCTAAAGACCCTCTTTGTAGTTGTCCAATGTTTTTTCCATGGTTGACATATACCTAGTAAAAAATCCCATTACATGGGTAATGTTTGGTATAACATATACCATATCATACAATAGACTTCCAACAACACTTGTAGAAGGAATACCTCTTCATATGCCTTGGGACACGGATCTATAGATAAATTTACACCTATAGGAATACGAACTTTGACAGGATTACATTCATGCACATTAAACTTATACAATATTGTTTCAATATGTTTACTTTTATTCAACCAAAGTTTATCATTTTCCCATTCTCTTTTAATTTCCATTCCCAAAATAAAATATAGAACACCAAGATATTTCATGTGAAACTCAAAAGACAAAGGAGTTTTGACATCCTTGATGCTTTCCTTTATTTTTCAATCAACAATATATCATCAACATACAATACCAAATAAATAAAATCATCACCAACCAATGTGGAATACACACAATGATCAAATTTACTTCTTGAGAAACCAAATCCCAATATATAAGTATCAAACTTTCGATATCACATTCTTGGAGATTGTTTTAATCCATACAAGGATTTCTTCAACTTGTTTACCATCTCTTTATTTTCCTTCACTACAAGACCTTATGCTTGTTTCATGTAGATTTCTTCTTCAAGGTCTCCATGTAGAGATATTGGCTCCACATCCATTTGCTCTACTTCAAGATAAAAAACAACAATGATGGAACAAACAAATCTAACAAAAGTTAATCACACGACGAGTAGTGAAGTTCTCTATAACCTAGTATGGCATAGATGTATACTACCTTTTCCTAGAATTATTTTGATATCCCTACAACATGAATCATACTCCTTTCCTTTTCCATCAACGTCAAATTCATTCTTTCTGCAACTCAATTCAATTGAAGTGTGTATGGAGTAGTCTGTTTTCCTTTTTATTCCACACTTCTTACAAAATTCCTTGAACTCATTTCTACATAAATATCCACCATTATCTCTCCTTGCCACCTTTATTTTCTTATATGTTTAGTTTTCTACGAGAGCCTTAAACTCTCTAAATTTACCAAAAACCTCATATTTCTTTCTAAGAAAATAGATCCATGTGTTCCTCAAGAAATCATCTATGGATGAAACATAGTACATAGATTTACCCAATGATGGGACATGCACAAGTTCAAATAAATCACTTCATATCAACTCCAGGATTCCTTTTGCTCTGGTAACACTACAGGGGAACCTTACCCAATTTTGTTTACCATATATAAAATGTTCACATAAATGGAAATCTAATGATAAATAAGACATACCTACAACCATACCTTTACCATGTAATGCTCGAAGGCCCTTCTCTCCAATATGTCCCAATATTTCATGCCATAACATTGTATTTTATCCACAAATAGTAGGGGTTCTTTCTTCTTCATTGTTACCCTTAGGAACAACAAAATAGTTACATCCATTAGTAACAGTTCTTTTCAACAACTTGTATAGAGTTTCAATTAGAATTCTCTTAACAATGCCATTTCTCCTCGAACCATCAAGTTATAGGTTTCCTTTTCAAATACAACATGAACACCTATATCACTCATATAAATTATAGATATTAGGTTTCTAGCCAAATTTGGAATGTGAAAAACCCGAAGGAGAATTCTAATCCTTTCATCTGTGAGAAACAACTTGAGCCTTCCATGTCCTATGATTTTGGTTGTTGATTCATCTTCTAGTAAAGCATCATCTCCAATGTACTTTTAATATTCATAGAACCACTCCTTGTGAGGATTTATCTTAAATGAAGCACCCAAGTTGATCAACCATACATCATGATTTGAACGTGTACTTATAGATGCCAAGTAAACATCGCCTCCTTCAATGGAATTTTGTTTGTTTCGGTGGAATGGACATAATTATATCCATTACTTTTATCAACATTTTTAGTTTTGCAATATATCCTATAATTCCCATCTTTACCACATTTATGACATTTCCTTATAGATTGTTTTGGAGATTTAGATATATCCCTCAAAACTTGTTTTTATTTCAATCTTAGGGACAACCTTTTATAGATAATACATCCTTGGGGCAACATCCTCCATGTATTTTTGCTTCATTTCCTCTAATAAGAAGGATGCAACTACACCTCAAAATTTAATATAGATTGAGTAGTACTACTAATTTCTACAACCCAATTACCCCAAGAGTCCGACAAAGAACATAATAGAGTAATACTTATCTTTTTTCTTGATCTTAATATAAACAAAGACAAGTTGAATTACTAGAGTATTAAAGGAATTTAGATGCTATGTGATGGAGTCATCATCATCCATCCTAAGATCATACAAATTCTTTCGAAGAAACAATTTGTTTATCAATGATTTAGAATGATAGAAAGCCCCTAATTCCCCCCCTAGCTTATTAGTTTTGTCTTCTCCAGAGACATTCAACAACACCAAATTTGAGAGGCAGAGTCAAATCGTACTCATCGTCTTTCTTTCAAACTTCTCTGCCTTCTTTCACCATAAATATTGTTGTGAATATAGCGACAAATTTGGAAGTTTGTCGTTAAGCTTCCCTTCAAAATATAGACAAAATTAAAGTTTTTTGTCATGGGTTGTTCTAAAACAACTTGTTTTTTCAAATTGATTGTTTTTAATATTTCTTATAAATGATTCTTAGTAATTGAATTATTGACAATTATATGTATTTTTCAATATTTTGTTTTTCAAATGTAATACACACATATTGTGGATCCTAATGTTTCAACATAATTTTTGGAGACTTTGTATACATCTTCCATGACTCTAATCCAAAAATAAAATAATTTGAATTCAAGTATTAATTCTCTTTCCAATAAACTAAATAAAACCAACAAACAAAACATCCAACAAAATATATAATCCTAACAAAAGCCCCTTTTCTAAATTCATTTAACACACTGTTCTAATTCAACTTATTTCATATTTAGAAAAACACTATAAAAGAAAAATTAAATAAAAAAATCTAAATCAAAACTTACAATATTAAAATAATTTTTTAAACCCCAACATTTAATTTTTTTATAAAAATCATATTCTATAATAAAAACAACTCATCCTTTAAATTAACAAACAAAAATTAACCCCAAATGGGGTGCCATCTAGCGCATAGTGCACATGAAAACCCACAAGGAAACTTGCACACATGTCACTTGTCTCACTGATCCTCGATCCAGAACCGATCCTTGATCCAGACACACAGGTGGAAGTTTCTGAAGTACATGACATCAAATCACTTAAGAAATTTCGTACCTAGCTCGATTTCGACCCAGGAGAATGTTGCAGGTATGCACGACAGAGGTTGGAGTTCATAACTTATGGTACCATGCGATTAATGAGCCATTAATGGCCATGACACGGGTGAGGAGAGGTAACTTAAGGATGACCAAAATTTGGAGGCAACGTCTGTTGATTAAGGTTGGTTTCCATTGATGTCAACCCTTGAAGAAAGCCCCATAGCACAAAGGTTTGGGTAATAGACCCAAGATTGTTTGATGTAAATATGACTCAGTATTTTTTTGTCATGGTTGATAAGAAGTAAATATGGATTAACTCCAAAGTGGTCCCTTTATGGTGAAAGCTCTCATGGGTAGACGCTTTGTGGAGTAAGAGAACCCATGCTTAATTGTGGAATAATGAGATGAAGGACAATGAATTTGTTGGATCATGTTGTCATTGATGCCAATGGTTTGATTGATTGATGTCAAGTGATTGATTGATGTCAAATGTTTGATTGATTGATGATTGATGTAATATAATATGTACTTTCCTTGATGAGAATGCATAGATGAAGATGGATCAATAAGTTGTCATTGATATGATGAAGATGGATCAATGAGTTTTCATTGATACATGATGAAGATGGATCATTGTGGTTTCATTGGTATATGATGAATTGTTGGAAAAATGTATAGATGAATCATTATTTTCTTATCATGATTGATAAGGTGCACAAATGGATGAACTCCAAAGTGGTCCCCTTATGGTGAAAGCCTTCACGGGAAGACGCTTTGCAGATTGAGTTATCCTAGAAGAATGGTTGGAGGACCCTTGCTCTCATTAATTTCTTATCATGATTGATAAGGTGCACAAATGGATGAACTCCAAAGTGGTCCCATTATGGTGAAATCCCTCACGGGAAAATGCTTTACGGATTGAATTATCCTAGAAGAATGGTTGGAGGACCCATGCTTGTATGTGGAATAA
>SNQJ01S0001206.1:284036-328589 GCA_010110895.2 Picea sitchensis
GGGGAGTACTTATTGAATATCTGGTGTATTTCCAAGATGCTTATAGTCGACAGGGGGAGTATGTTTTGCAACAGATCAGGGGAAGAATGTTTCTTCTTTGACATTGATGTCAAAGGGGAGAAAAGAGTTCTGGAGGAGAGGAGTCGAGTCCGAATGCATATGGGTTCTTATGTTGCCATCAATGCCAAAGGGGGAGATTGTTGGCAAATATTTAACAGACATCGAATGGCAAATACTTAACAGACAGTGAATGCTTGTCATTGATGGCAAGTACAAAAATGAAGATGGCATGAGTACAGGAAGTTTGTAACCAACAGGCAAACAGAAGATAAGTTCAGGAAGATCGACTGATCGAAGGCAACGCAACATTGATCGAATGATCGAAGGACCGTAAAGTTTGAGAAGCATTCCTGATCGTTGGATCCCATTCAAAATTCCTGAAAGAACGAGTGTCGTCAGATCTGAATGTATACAAGAAGAGCGTTGAAGAGGAGGATAGATCTCAGACGTTAGAATCCAAGCGCAAGACCCGACCATCGTTGGATCAAGGAGAACCTGCACACCTTTTAAAGTATAACAAGGAGAAGCGGGCGTACAAAATTCTGAAAGTAGGAGGACCGTCCATTTACGGGTAAGACACGTGGAGATAGATCATCATTTCGCTGACTAGAGAGTCAAAGGAACAAGGTTCCCTAACCTCTCGAAATCGTGATATGCGAAATCGTGATTTAATCTGAGCCATCAGATTAAGGTTGAATCTGGTTTGTTGATTCCAGTTCATGTCGAAGTTTCAGGGATCGAGAGTTAGAGATGTCAAATATTATTAACATCAGGAATCCCGATATCGCGATATGAGAAATCGCGATTTAATCTGAACCGTCAGATCAAGGTGGAATCTGGACCGTTGATTCCAGTCCATGTCGGAGTTTCGGGGATCGAGTGTTGGAGATGTCAAAGATTTTTAACAACAGGAATCTCGATATCGCGATATGCAAAATTGCGATTTAATCTGAGCCGTCAGATCAAGATGTGATCTGGACTGTTGATCTGACCCCATTTCGGAGTTTCGTGAATCAGGACTTTGAAGTGACAAAAACACTGGACATCAAGGATGTTGAAATCGCGATTCAATCGCAGCCGTTGAATCAAGATCATATCTGAACCGTTGATCTAACTCCATATCGGAGTTTCATGAATCGCGACATGGAGAGGCAAAGAACCCAATGCAACAAGAATGTCGAAATCGCGAAATCGCAAGTCAATCATAGTTGTTGAATCAAGATCATATCTGGACCATGGAATCATAGGACATGTGGCAAGCGATCGAAATTTCACTGACTTGGGGTCAATGGAGCATAATGTCGAAAATCACGAAATGAGAAATCGTGAAAGCGCTTTTTGCATAGGCGCTTGGTTATGACCATAGTCATATTGGGGAAGGAGCTAGTGCAGAAAAGTTCTGTATCGAAACTTCGGAGATTGTGAAATGAAGTGTCGAGACACTCAGCACAGGATTGTCGAAATGTCGAAAATCGATTTAAAGGCAATGTCAATAAATTTCATCCAATAGAGCAGATAAATTGGAATATGATCAGAAGGTTACTGTTCTCTCTCACATTTAACTCCTCAGTTACGAATCTGTTAGCGAAACGGACTCATGATTGTGAATCAGTTGGCGTTTCAGTTGCTTGGACAGTTGTCTTTCTTTTGCCGAAGGAAATGTGAAGTGCAACTGTTGTGGATGTGTGGAAGTGCAAGTGTTCTCTGTTATACAGGTTGGAGCCTGTGTAACTGGAAGTTGGTGCTTCCATCCAGTTAGTGCTGGAACAGTAAGGGAGTTGGTGCTTCCTTCTAGTGGGTGCTAGAGAAACCAGAGAGTTGGTGCTCTCAAACAAGTTGCAGCTTGTAAAACAGAGGTAGCAACCTCACATTGAGTTGGTGCTCAATTATAGATGATGTACAGAACTTAAAAGACTGCCTATCATTTCGAAGAATAAGACGTTTTCTCCCTTTATGGTTTTCCTCGTGAAAATCTATCTCTATGTATATATTATGTGTGACTGATGCTCTTTACCTTTACTGTCCATATGTTGTATATTGTTGATGATCACTTGAATAAAGATTAATAATGTTTTAATAGAGCTAACATTGTTTAAGCTCAATTACAACTGATTCACCCCCCCCTCTTAGTTGTCTTAGTTTACAACTGATTCACCCCCCCCTCTCAGTTGTCTTAGTAATTTCAACAGTTGGTTAATGGTTGATGCACTTGTTTATGGAACAGGTTGATTACCGGTTGAGGTACAGGTTGATGCATGGTTCAGATTTATTGGTACAGGTTTACATCGGTATATCTCACAGTGATAATGTGATAGTGGTTCAATCATTCTACTTCTACTTCATGGTAGTTGGACGAGGCAAGGACAGGTGGTTGTAGCCACCTTCCAGTTGTAGCCAGAGAACATAGGGGGTTGTAGCCTCCTTCTGGTTGTAGCCAGAGAATTGGGGAGTTGGAGCTTCCTTCAAGTTGTAGACAAAGAAACTAGGGGGTTGGAGCCTCCTTCCAGTTGCAGCTGGAAAACAAAGGAAGTTGGTGCTTCCAATGAATATAATTCTTCAAGACATATAAGAAAAAGAATTATGTGGTTTTCTCGCGATTTGGGTTTCCACGTAAAACACTGGTGTATTGTGTATGTGTATGATTGTTCATTTGTTCATTGATTATTTAATTTGCAGTTATTGGATGATAATTCTTCATTGATATAACACTTGGATTATATGGTTAAAAAGGATTAAATTGCTCTATTATTGATTCACCCCCCCTCTCAGTAATCCAACAACATCATCTTTTTATGGTATGTATCTGGTGCATCACCACGGAAGAAGAAAACAAGGGGTCTAGAATTTACTTATCTGAGAATCCATAACCTTTGTGTTCAACATGTCGAGTCAACGTGGATGTCTGAAGTGAGGTCGGAGTGCACACATTCCAATCAATCGACCTATTTCCTCGGTCACGAGTAGTGACGATTCGAAAATTCATAGGAAGTGCTCCAGGTCTCCTTCACATAGTTAAGAGAAGGATAAACAAAAAGACAATAGACACACCTCGTCTGGTTGGGGGTGTAAAATTGAATGGTTTGATAGGCGTGAGCGCTCTCTGGGTTATGCCCCGAAATATTTTACCGGATGTACATCTTATGAGATCTCACCTCCAAACTCCTCTTGTATTCCTTCCATTTGCAATCACGGCGCTCAATCCTTGGGACAACCAATGATGAACCCATTGGATGCACCCCCCACTAATCATCTGAGTACAACCAATGCAGAGGACTCTCAACGCATCTTTGCGGCCTTATCCACACTTCAGCAGTCGATTTTTGAACTTCAGAGTGAGTTCTTCGATGTCAAATACTTCCTTGAGCTTCTGGAACATCGCATTTCCCTAGCCAAGGAATTGAACACTACTTGATATGCTCCATCATCTCTTGCAATAGTAGGAACAATGGTGTCCATACTCCTTCCCCCTAGAAAAAATTGATGCAGAGTATGATGGATATTAGGTGCAATATTTTGCTACATATTTTTTTAGTTTATATTTGGTCCTCCTAGTCATAATAATTATTAGCCTTGAAGCCAGGTTGAGATTTTCGTTCTCATTTCTCATTTTGTATCTAGTACTATCAATTACTTTCTATGTCCTAACAACCACTCAACTATGTATAATTTTTGGTGTCATAAGAAGTATAGTTTTGAAAACTCAGTTGGAGTGGAGTTGGTTTCCAATTAATGGCGATTAATGAGCCATTAATGGCCATGACACGGGTGAGGAGAGGTAACTTAAGGACGACCAACATTTGGAGGCAACACCATTTTTTTTATGGTATGTATTTGGTGCATCATCACAAAAGAATAAAACAAGGGGTCTAGACTTCTCTTATCCAATAATCCATAACCTATGTGTTCAACATGTCGAGGCAGTGTGGATGTCTGAAGTGAGGTCGAGGTGCACACATTCCAGTCAATCGACCTATTTCCTCGGTCACGGGTATTGACGATTCAAAAATTCATAGGAAGCACTCCAGGTCTCCTTCACATAGTTCAAAGAAAGCTAACTAGAAGGACAACAGACACACCTTGTTTGGTTGGGGGTGTAAAATTGAATGGTTTGATAGGCATGGGAGCTCTCTGGGTTATGCCCTGAAATAATTTACTGTATGTACATATTATGAGATCCCACCTCCAAACTCCTCTTGTATTCCTTCCAATTGCAATCACGGTGCTCAATCCTCGGAACACCCAATTACGAACCCACTGGATGCACCCCCCACTAATAATCCGAGTGAAACCAATGCAAAGGACTCTAAGCGCATCTTTGCGGCCTTATCCACACTTCAGCAGCTGATTTTTGAGCTTCAAAGTGAGGTCTTCGATGTCAAATGCTGCCTTGAGATTCTGGAACATCACATTTCCCTAGCCACAGACTTGAACACTACTCAAGATGCTCCATCATCTCTTGCAATAGTTGAAACGATGGTGCCCATACTCCTTCCTCCTAGACAAAATTGATGCAGAGTATGATGGATATCATGTGCAATATTTTGCTACATATTTTTTTAGTTTATATTTGGTCCTCCTGGTCATAATAGTTATTAGCCTTGAGGCCAGGTTGAGATTTTCGTTCTCAGTTCTCATTTTGTATCTAGTACCGTCAATTAGTTTCTATATCATAACAACCACTCAACTATGTATAATTTGTAATGTCATAAGAAGTATAGTTCTAAAAACTCAGTTGAAGCGGAGTTGGTTTCCAATCATAGTGACTCTTTCTTCAATAAACACTTATCATTTTTTAATAATTTTCCATAAAAAGTAATTTATAAAACACTTACTATATATATACAATTAAAAATTATTTTAAAAACAACAACATCCCTTACCCTTACCCTTACCCTTACCTTTACCTCCACTTCCCAAGTGTCTCCTCCTATTTCTTTCATATCCCCTCACCCTTCCCTCATTTTCCTTCCCCTTCCCCCCACATGTTCCCTAAAGCCCTCACTTAAATCTTGGTTTTGGTTATTAAATAAAAATTAAGTGTATAGACTATTTACTTAAATTGTGGTTTATTTTTTTATTACTAAATAAAAATTAACTCGCTACTCAATTTTATTGAATGAGTAAATCAAGTAGCTTCTCTCTTAAATTTTGGTTTAGTTATTTTTATTATTAAATAAAAATAAAGTCCATAAATTATGTTATTTAATTAAATTTTGGTTTAATTATTATTATTATTAAATAAACTTAAAATCCATAAATCATTTTTTACATTAATAAAAATAAAATTATAATGCTATGATGCAATTTTCAATAAACTTATAATACCATCCAATAATTTAAAATAATAAAATTTAGATCAATGTAATAAATGAAAATTGTATAGAATAGAGGATTGATTAAGATGAAGAGTTATTAATTTTATTTTATTTTAATTTTTCGTGGTAAGGTAGTAGTGAGTATAAAGGGAATCATTTGGTTAAGTGGAAAATGATTGTACCTCCAAAATCCTCAGGGTTGGGGATTGAAAAACATACATTTATTTGGTAAATCTCTGGTATCAAAATCATCATGGAATATCATTACAAAGGAGATCTTGTGGAAACAGATTCTTATACCGAAATGTCTTTCTCTAGGAAATCTCTTAGACTATATTAGAAAGGAAAGGAAGAGTATAGTGAATGTATCCAACTAGTGGAAGGAAATGACACTAGCCTTCCCAATCATAGGCTCTTATTTGGCATGGAGAGTGGGGACAGATGCAATAATGGGGTTTGTTAGAAACATATTCCTTCTTGACAACACCATACATAACCTACAAATAATTTGTAGATGTACACTTAATTTGATTGACAACTTAGATGACACATTCTTGTGGTCTCAAGGATAGATAAAGACAATTGATTTGGGTCTAGAAGGAAATTTGGCCGAAAGGTGGGATCACTTTTTAGAAGAAAGCAATAAGGCACATATAAGATTGAACAATTCCTTAGACAAATTAATTTGGGATTTGAATGGAGTAGGGGGGAATTATACCTCTAGTCTTAGATACTTAGCTCTTTTTGTACCAATACTAGGTGATGACAAATGGTGTTGAAAGAATCTTTGGAAAGTTAAGGTCCTTCCCAAGTGTAAGTTGTCTATGTGGCTCATTTTGAACAATAAAGTTTTAACATGGAAATACCTCCAAAGTGTTGAAGATTGAGTATCTTCAGAAGATATCCTTATTGTATTTGACCAAGACAAAACCCTAAACTATATTATTATATTATATTTGTTAAGATGACCCTATTCTGCCTTTGTAAAAGTCAGCCCTATTGTGCCATGACAAGTAAAATGAAAAACAAAACAATAAAGTGACAGGTCGGCCCGGACCTAATTTTAGGTTGGCCAGACTATTATTTATAAAGGAGGACATCCCCTCATTTCCACACACACACACACACACTTTGCAATTGAGAAGAGGAAGTGAGGAAGTCTCAAAGGGAGATGCTACTGCAACTAGGAGGTGACATTGTGGAAGTTCTTGGTTTATCTCTTGGGTATCTCTTGGTTAAGTGGTGCACTACTCTTCCCTAGTCAAGGCTTAGAGGAAGATATTCTGATTTGTTAGTTCTCTCTTGGAGAGAGATATTGTTCTTGGTTGGTGAATCTATATTGAGGAAGTTTGTTGGTTTTTTCCCCTTAGGGGGTTTTCCCAGGGTAAATATTGTGTATGCTGTGAATGTTATTCTTTCAGTGATCCTCTATATGCAATCATTGTGCTAATGGTTTATAAGTAAAAGAACTCTAATCTAATTAATTGCTTAAGATGTAAAAATAAACATGGTATCAGAGCAAGCCTGAAAGAAGGAATTTTTATAGCACAGAAGAACTCGTTGAAGAAGATAAGAGCATAGGAAGAATCTTCCAACCCTAGCACACCTTTTCCCTGGAACAATTTTCAGTTTTGGACAAGTTTCATAAATTAGGGTTTATGCATAAACCATAAAGGGTGACATCGTCCACCTTGTTGAAGGATGTTGGGAAAAGTAATACCATCTAGGAGCTCTCCCTAGGAGGGCGCATCTAATCCTTGGATCAAAATTCCAAAATTTGAAGTTTGAGAAATTAAGGTTTTCTCATAAAATCCTAAGTTTGCAGTATCAGTTGCAGTTGCAGTGCCAATTCCTTCATGCCAGTTGTTGTTCTAGTTGCAATGAAAGTTTTTTTGAAGTGTTGGGACTGATTTTTTATTTTCCTAGTGCACCTTACCCTAGAAAATATCCATCTACCATTAGATTACAAGTTGAATCACCATTGAAGTTTTAAAGGTTCGTTATTACTTGTCATTGTTGTCGAATTGTGCCACTACCTATCGATACTTTCATAGGTATGTACTTACATATATTTAAACTGCAGTATTATCTTAAGGGTATTTGCAAGAGAAGGGATCTTCTGTCCAAACAACAATCATAGATCCAGAAATATCTTAGATCCAACACATTCAAAGGAACAATGCACCCCAGGTTTGACTATTTTGATATGCCTCTATTTGTTATGGAATTATTGTGATCTTATGAAAATCTAGGTTGTATTTTGATCAGTTGAAGTTATGACTATCATACTAACCATTGGTCAAAATTAAAGTACTATATTGATTAAGGTTGAGATTATAGAGTTTATTCTCTAACTCATATATTTTTCAAGAAAGCATATTATCTTAGTACAGAGGATATGTTGAAGAGAATACTTGTCATATTGAGTGAAGGAGACTTGGAAGAAAATAAACACACTCATTCTTGAGGACAAGACTCCAGGTTCCATGTTTGATTGATTAAATTGATAAGATTCAAATTTGCACATATCAAGTTTGATAACTGCCACGTTACTAGCAAACACTATAGTTGTGATAGCAACCTTTGAAAAGTTTTGAATACTTGGTAGCATGTGAGAACTATTGAGATAAATGATTATTGTAATTATTTACTAGATATAACTAACATCTCCTCTAAGAGAAACTTCTTTTTTTGTTTCCAGGTTACCCTGGAGGAATGATTGATCACACCACTAGAAGCGTGTTTCTCTCATTCCTTATTATTGTATTTCTTTTTTTTTCTCTTGTTCCAGGAAGGTCACAAGTGGTATCTTTGAAGGAGCTACTGTGATGATTGTTCTCGCTATTGTTTTTATTATTATTAGAAAGAGTATTATTCTTGTCTATTGTTTCTCCCTTGTTGTTCTTATTCTAGGCAGGTCACACGTGATAACCTTGAGGGAAGCTATAGTGATGGTTGCGGGAGACAACATATTAGATGATATCTAGTTTGAGACATGAAGAAGACTTTCCAAATAAGAAGTTATGTACAAAACCATATACATCCAATTACCAAAGAAGAAGAAGATGAAGGAAGGTGCTTTTACGAGATACAAAGTATCTCATATGGAGATTGATTGTAAGGAGCAGAAGGCTCCAAATATGACCAAAAAAATCCATCTGATGTAGTTGATCACTCTTCAGATCATCAAGAAGAGTTAGTAGAGCCAGAAGGGCCTATCCAGAATCATTGCAGTAACTAGGAAGATACCAACATGGTCTCGTGACACTTTGCAGGATAAAAATCCATATAGCATTGACGAGCCATATCATGAAGAGAAGATGGCTCCACCAGTGTTGAGGCAGGAGGCCCCACCAAGTACCAGATCAGAAGGAGATAGATTTTAGAGGGATTCAACCATCACGATATAGTAAGGAGGAGTATCCTCCCTAGGACCATTCGTAGAGATGTACAAAGCATGATTTGTGTCCAGAGGATTCTCCCAGTAAGAGGGAGAAGACTATGATGAGACACTTGCTCCAGTAATCAAAAGAAGTATATATAGAACAAACATGATTCATTAAAATAAGTTGACAGAGTATGGGACTCAGAGGGAGCATGTATGATAATCCTTGTATTTGATATTGAGTAATATCTAGTGCCATTTGGTGTAGTACATGATTCGAGCCATGGAGACATGGTTATAAGAGAATATTGAGTTACCTCCATAGAAAGAAGATAAGATACCTTCAATGTCAGTTATTGAGCCACTCTCAATTTCATATGAAGTTGTTTCCATGATAGAGTAGAGGAGCTACCCTTAGAGTTCATCAGCTATAGTAAGAATGGAACAATCATTCTCAGCTTTAGAAAGAGCAGCTAGAAGTGCAGAATCCAAGTCCCAGTAGGAACAGTTATAGAGAGAGTAGAGGAAATACTCTCAGGAAGTGAGATAGACAGTGTTTTGTAGAAAGCACATAGAGCTAGCACATGATTGTGCAGATTGAGTTGCATCTGAGATAGTGTACCAGTTTGGTACAATGTGATGTGAAAATCTGGTTCATTGATATATTTGAAGAACACGAGGACATATATATGTTTTGTGGTGAAAGACATGTTCACCTGATTATGGAAAAACATGTGATGAGGTACCTAAAGGGTACAATCGACAATGGACTCATATTTATCTCGGATTTTGAGATAATATTGCAGGGATACACAATATTTTGATTGGGCAGGCAGTGTCACAGATTGTAAAAGTACATCCAAATGTTGATTTAGTATGGGATCAACTGTGATCTCGTGACTCAGTGTGAAGCAGACCAGTATGGAACTTAGTTCCACAGAGGCAGAGTATGTGGTAGCATGGTCAACTTGTGGCGAAGCAGTATAGCTTCGGAATTTGATTGCAGAATTGTTTGATCTCGAGTTATAGAAAACTTGTATCTATTATGACAACCATAGTTTCATAAAGTTGTCAGTGAACCCAATGTGTCATGACAAGTCAAATAATATAGATATCAACTACCATTCTATCCGAGAGATGGTGCATAAGGGAGCAGTAAAGATCCAGTGTGTTCCTACCAATGAGTAGGTAGCAGATGTGTTGACTAAGCCTCTGTCGAGAGTGAAGTTCGAATACTTCAGAGACAAGCTTGGTGTGGTCCAGAATAATTTTCCCTCATGAGAGGGAGTGATGTGTTCCCTATTAGTCGGAAGTGATGTGTTTCTCAGTAGCGGGAAGTGATGTGTTCCCCATTAGAGGGAATTGATGAGATCCCCAGTAGAGGGAGCTACTCCAATGCAATTTGGTTCTCCAACGTAGACTGGTATGCTACCTCGGTGCAAGTTGGTATTTCAATGCAGGCTGGTACACTACCCCAACGCAGGTTGGTACTCCAATGCAGGCTGATATGCTATCCCAGCGCAGGTTGGTACTCCAACGCAGTCTAGTATGCTACCCCAACGTAGGTTGGTACTCCAATGCAGGCTGGTATGCTATCCCAATGTATGATGATACACTACCCCCAACACAGTTTGGTACTCGAACGCAAACTAGTACGCTACCCCAGTTCATTTTGGTACTTCAACACAAGCTAGTACGATACCCCAATGCAAATTGGTACTCCAGCACAGGTTGGTATGCTACCCCATCACAGGTTGGTATGCTACTCCAACAAAGGATGGTACACTACTCCATTGAAAGTGCAGAACTTCCTATGATATATGTATATATATATATATATTTGTGATTGACAACAAGACAATGACCAAATATGCAGAAGCGTAAAAGCAATGATGATGACCGTGACGAGAAGAATACCTTCCTTGCTAAGAGGGATTGTTGAAGATTGAGTAGCTTCAGAAGATATCCTTATTTATGTATTTAACCAAGAAAAAACCCTAAAGAATATTATTATATTATATTTGTTAAGATGACCCTATTGTGTATTTGTAAAAGTCAGCCCTATTGTGCCATGACAAGTAAAATGAAAAATAAAAGAGTAAAGTGACAAGTCGGCCCAGACCTAATTTTAGGATGGCCAGACTACTATTTATAAAGGATTCCAACACCTCATTTGCACACACACACACTATCTCTACAGCTGAGAAGAGGAAGTGTGCAAGTATCAGAGGGAGATGCTACTGCAACTAGGAGGTGACGTTGTGGAATTTCTTGGTTTATCTCTTGGGTATCTCTTAGTTAAGTGGTGCACTACTCTTCCGTAGTCAAGGGTTAGAGGAGGATATTCTACATTTTTAGTTCTCTCTTGGAGAGAGATATTGTTCTTGGTTGGTGAATCTATTTTGAGGAATTTTGTTGGGTTTTTCCCCTTAGGGGGTTTTCCGAGGGTAAATCTTGTGTATGTTGTGAATGTAATTCTTTCAGTGATCCTTTATATGTAGTCATTGTGCTAATGGTTTATAATTAAAATAACACTAATCTAATTGACTTCTTAAGACGTAAAAATCAGCACAAAGAACAAATAGAGTGGGACCAAGTATTTGTTTACTTTGCAAGTGTAGTGAGGAAAACACTTCACATTGTTCTTGCATTGTATTTTTTCTTAGAAATTATAGGTTGAGGTTGGGGATATTTTGGGTATCCATAACCCTTAGAAATGTGAATCCTTAGAAACATGCTTTAATGTTTGGTTTACTCAACAAGATCTAAAGTGCTTCAAGGCCATCCCATTTCTAGTTTTGTAGGGAATATGGACAACAAGATACTCTATTTTGTTTGGAGAGAATATGATGCCTAATTTTCAAGGAGCGATATGGATAAATTATTTTTTGCATATTATAAGGTCATTCCAAAGGTTAAACCACATATAGTTCTATTGGAGGTACAAGTGGACATGTCTTAGCTTGGGGATATTTTGATGGGGCTTGTCAAGGCCCAGATTCTATTAGTGGGATTGGGGATCTTTCAAATACATATGGATTTCAGGTCAAAGGTAATATAGGAAGAGGAACAAATAACTAGGGGAAATTCAAGGCCTTATACTACTTACTCAAATCTTCTCTGAATAGAAGGACTGATAAGCTTTAGGTCATGGGTGATTCTTCTATGGTCATAAACTAGATGAAA
Source organism: Picea sitchensis (assembly GCA_010110895.2). Lineage (NCBI taxonomy): Eukaryota > Viridiplantae > Streptophyta > Pinopsida > Pinales > Pinaceae > Picea > Picea sitchensis. The sequence goes on from SNQJ01S0001206.1 coordinate 295,983, forward strand.
GGAAGACTTCAAGTTCAAAATAATTCTCTCCTTCTACTAGCAAAACAATTAAAGGTAATATCTAATCAGTTTCTTTGGGTTAGCTACACTCGTATTTATAGACAACACAACGAGAATGTAGATCAACTCTCAAAGGAAGGACTTTAAGTACATAAGCATTATGGTTCCTTGGAATAAGTACAATATGTTCATATTGTGGTATTACAACAATTTTCATTTAATGATTTCTAAATGAACTTGTAATATCATTGTTAAGTCTATTTTTTTGTTTTCAATTACTTGATAAATAACATACTTGATATTATGAAGGTTGTGGATCTTTTTGGATGTACTACTATAGTGAAATATTTGGGAGAGATTTATCTCTAGATGATCCTCTTTGGATTATGCCTAGAGGACTTGAGTATTGTATTTTTGTTTAGCTTGAATAAAAATGCATTTATTTCTTGGAAGAAACAACTATATTTTATATCATTTACATGAAAAGTGATGAGTTTTCTTACTTTGATTTTTTAATGACTTTATTTCACATGGAATATCATAATATGTTATATTATTTTGAAAAATAGTGTTTTTTTAGAGAATGGGAAAAGTTATTGTTAACAATTTTATAATTTTATTACAAATTTTCATAGAAAATTGGCTTTAAAAGAAAATTGAATTTGTTTTAAAGAGAAATTGTGACTTAATAATGAATACATTCCAACAGCCTTCATCATATAGTTCATACATTGGCCCTTCTACCAAAGGACATGTATCTAGGTTCAATAGAACAAGAGAGTAATGTGAACATCTACAAGAAATTTGGAATGGAGATGTGAATGAGCTTAGAGTAGGTGCTATGATTTTTGTTCGTTTGAGAGATGGTGATAATGATCATCCATTTTAGATTTTCCAAATTTGTTGATTAAAAATTACCTAGAAGATAAAATTACATCCATTATAATACATCAGTTTCATACTACATCAGATAATAACTTTTGAGGTATTTACAAGATATAAGTATTGTCCTTCTCCATCACAGGTCAAGTGAGAAAATTCATGTCAAATAACAAGCCATGGATCAATACTCTTGCAATGGATAAAATTGATATATTAACATATGACTTTGAATTAACAAAAGGTGTGTGGCTTTGTAAAATTACTCAAGAAATCATTGGGGAAAACTCTCAACACAAAAGAAAAATGATATGAAAGTTGGAGGACCATCAAAGGAAATACTATCTCAAATGAAGAAATATTAGCAAAAGAAGATTGGTTTACCTATCTTTGAACATAGTGAATGTAATTATTTTTTTATATATTTTAAGTAATCAATAGAAATTTTGTACTCTCTTCTATATAAATGAATGAAATTTCCATTATGATTGTAATTTTATAAATTTTGAAACCACTTTTTTACTTGTATTTATTTTTTGTCTATAAACTTTAAGTGCATTTTTCAAAACAACATTTCTTTGACATAAAATTTATGTTTATTTAATCATTTGCAAAATACTTATTTTTTCTATATTTTATTTTTAAAAGAAAAACGAACATGTCTTTTTTATATTTTTCGTCTATATTTAGGGAAGATTCCTCTAGATTCTCTTGAAAAAATTATATTTTTCATGTGTTTTTAAGGAATTTAGGGAAGACTCATCTAGATTCTCCAAGTTTTCATTTTATTCACACATTTTTTGATATATTTGTAATAGTGTTCATACCAATAGGTTTATTTCCTAAATCCACACCAACCTACTATTCTCTATCTATAAGAAGATATCACATCTTTAGCTTTAATAACTCAAAGCTCCACCCATTAAATTTCTCCATCTTTTTTCTTGAACTACTTGCTATTTTCCTTCACACAAGATTCATTACACAAAGCTCCCACTTAATAACAAGTTTATCGTAGACCCAATATAGCCTTGCTCTTCATGGAATAAGTGAAACCTTGGAAACAAAGGCATCCCCTTAAGGCTAATAACCTTGCTTTGATACCAACTGAAGAGTTAGATAAACCCATGCAATAAAAGTAATACTAATAGGATCTAAAACATATGAATAACAATGGCACATTCACACATTATAACACAATATTTTCCCTAGAAACCTTTAACTAGGAAAACCTACCCTAAATGAGAGTTGCACCTCTCTCAATCTCAATTTATTAATTGAACCATTCACCATACGTCTATTTATAAATTATGTATCTTCAATCAAACCTAGTCCATAGATTAGATTACAACCCTAATTCCTCAACATGTATTAGATCATTACAATGGGTTTAAAGCTATTGGACATGTAATCCTTAGGATTTCATTATTGTAACATTGTTGTAAATATGAAGAGTCATAGGTGATAGGAAGAGTCACCCATTAGGCAAGACCAATAGTCAATTAAAATGTATTTATGAACCTCTCATGTTAATTCAAAACATATGTGTGGATTTACGAGTACTGCCAATACCTAGCCTGATAGTGGTATCAACGCTGGGATAACTCCATGATTTGATTCCTTGGTATTTCCTTTCCTCTTGCGAACAGAAAATGCCTCCTCTCTATATGTCATTCCTTTTGCATTCTCTATCCATATGTGTTGTTCCAACCTATGTGTCATTTCTACATGCCTCCCTCATTCTAGTTGACTATACGTGCACCACTAGGAAACCCTAATTTGTGTGGTCATCGAATGCTCCATTGTTCAAGCCCTTTATTGTTTCGCGTTTCACTTGGCACGAAACCCTAACTCGTGTTGAAAATAAAACTCACAACCTCCCTTGCAATGGATACGTTGAAACCTAAGATAATAACTCTTGCAATCCACACTCACATTGCTCGTCGACTGCCCATGAAACCCTATGCTCATCGACTTCCCACAAGATACTACAAATTTGGTGGTACCTACATTGATGTCGATGGCGGTTCTTAATCAATGAAGGAGACTCATTGATTGTTCCAATTTGAATTTTTATTGGTGCTCCAAAATTTTTGAAACCCTCGCCATGCAAGCAAACCACCCATCAGTGGTTATCACCTTTGGGAGCTTCCTGTGGGATGTTGAGAGTCATGCTGATTCAAGGTATCACTTTTTTAGAAATTATTGAGAACAATCATGGAGATACTTTTTCTAACATGTGTAGTCCATGGATTTTATTGATTTATTAGCTGTGAACTCCAAAAATAGGCAATAGTAAGTTTTAAAATGAGGTATATATTTCTTTAGACTACCTTTCCATAATTTAAATGTATAATGGATATCGTTTTCCTTTTAGATTTATGATTTTCATGTTGACTAGTGGTCCATCTTAGCATCCACTATGTTGTAGTTTATTCCTCCATAAAACAGTTTTGTAAATATGTTATCAAATTATAATGAGATTACCCTTGATCTTATCTTCATTGTAAGCTACCTTTTATACATCATCGTTGGGATGGATTGTAAATCTTATCCTACATAGATGAACTAGTAATCTCAGTTGGCTTTGTATCTGAGATACAATTTTCATGACACATCCAACTACTAGTGAATCATTGTATTCACTTTGGTTCTAGAAGATGCATTCTCTCATTATCATCGTTGGCATGGTGTTGACCAGTAAAGAGAACTAGAAAGAATGGTATAGAAAGATCAAAATCACTTTGATCTTCAATAACTTGTGGAATGGAATCTGTGAATTTGTCAATGAAGAAGAAGTTGAATCACCTACTACTAAAGACGAATCAGAAGCGAAGACGAAAAGTAGAAAACTAACCATTCCTAGATCAAACAAATAACGTGTCATATGGAAGGAAAAATAACATCAAGCACTTGCTATGATTTCTGCAATATTAAGTGAAGATTTGAGTCACCATATTGCTTCTATTAATTAGTCCTACAATACTTTGAAAATATTAAATGAATTGTATGACACACATTCAAAACTAGAACTTATACAACTAATGGTGAAGCTCTTCAACCTAGCGTTAAAGAATGATGACCCTATGGCTTTATCTTTTGATACCAAATCCATAATGCATGACATTGATTCCACTGGGGTGAAGATAGACCTCCCTCACAACCTTCATTAATTCCCTCTACCCTACATCTTCTCACCACCTTGAATCTTTGCACGCAAATGTTCAAATGGAATCCATCACATTTGACAATTTGGTGGAGAAAGTTGCAGAATGTGAGAAATCCTTTGGAAATAAGTCATCTCATTCCATCGACGAGAATGTGTGTAACATCCGTTCTACTGATCACACTTATATTGAATTATTCTTTGAGGACACTTGCGTGCAAGTGATTTGGTTATAGTACATTATGACTTCATTTCGATTATGAGTTATATATGATGATGATGATGTATTGTAATTTATTGTTACTTTCATATGTATATGTATTGACAAATATTATTGACAAGTTCTCCTGACTGTTCAGGACACATGACAGGTTATGGATGTTGATGGAATCAATGGACTTCCTCGAAATCCAAATTGAGTTAGGGAGTGGATTGTATTTTGTTTGAGTATTTCATTTTACGCACATGTGATATATGATTGATTATAGTATGATTTATGTATATGGATTATTGACGATGTTTTTGTCAGTGGATGTAGGCTTGACGATGCTTGCTAATCCGACTCACATAAGGAGTAAAGGGGTCATGCACAAAAGCTAGACATTTGAGGGAGAGGTGTGGCAATGTCCCTGTCACAGCCTACTAGCACTCCCGCCGTGACCTAAACAATAGGTTAACGATTAACCAGTTTAATAGGTCCACGATGATGTGAGGGAAGACTGAGACAGTCGCTCACGAAGAATCCTAAGGGGCGCACAATAAGGAAAAATCCTTATTCTTTAGAAACCCTTAGTCTCTCACAAGGTCGACCGAATGGATTTTTGACTCCAAGGGTTGGACAAACTTCCAAAACTAGTCAAAGGCGAGTGACACCCTTGGAGAATGGAGGTGAGTCTTGAAGGGCACGTCGTGTAATTAAATGTGAGCCAATAAAATCTAGGTCGCCTATAAATTTAATGAAATGTTTAAACCTTGTTAGAACAAAGTATTAATTAATAATTTATTTATAAATTAGAAATATAAAAAGAGTCTAAACCAATCCAAAGCCTAAGTTCAAGTACAAGTCTAAGTTAAAAGTGACTAAATTAAAAATTAAATAAGACTAAGGGAGATGGGAATTAATAAACCTTAGGAAAAGAGGGAAAATGAATTTAAGGTTGAGTAAATACATTTGTGTGCATGGAAATAATAAAACAGATTTTAAAATGAAAAGAAAATAAAACATGAGAGAATAGGTGTACACATAGAATGGTATATTGAGTCAATCTACCACTAAGTCTAACTAAAATAAGACTCCTAAACCAACTCAAACTAAGATCTAGTTAGGGGGCACTCATTAAATGGGAATTTGGGGAACTAAGAGACATCTAAGAGAAAAAATAGGAATACATTGGGGAATGTGAGGGAAATTGGCTTTAAAATAAAATAAAAAGAGGAATTACATGTGCAACCTTGGGAGAGTGTGACACATGTCTTGGGTGAATAATCATTTAATTTATTTATTAAAAATGAATTAGTTGTGCATGGGGACAAGTGTCATTGAAAATAATTCTATAAAAGAAATGGAGGAGAGGTGAAAAGGATCTCACCCTTCTTAGTACTATTATGCTACCAAAATTTTTTTGACTGTGTTTTACTTGTGAGAGTTGGGTTACCAAGCTTGTGGAAAGAGTGGAAGATCTTCCTTATGAGGCAAGCTTTGGAGCTATTGTTTTTCTGGTTCTTGTATGTGGCCCCTTTGCGGCTCAGGGAGAAAAAGGGGAAGAAGAGTACCCCTAGTGTTGGCTGGGAGGTACCGATGAAGTCTTGCGATTAGCAGGCGGAAGAAAGAGGAAGTGAACAAGTTCAAGTTGAATATCATTCGTCAGTCAATCATATTGGTCACAATATTTTTAAGTGTAGATTTTTTTTTAATTGGATAACATGTTAGATTTCTATCACCCATTGTGAATATGATACGATTTTTTCTACTGTTCTACAAACCTTGATCATTATTAGGATTACTTGTATTTACACTTTTAATGGAAGAAGTTATATATATGTAATCTATTATAATTGATTGAATTATTTTTGAATATATATGTTTGATTTATTATGTTGTTTGCAATTCCTTAATCCTAAAACTAATTCATTATGAAAGATAAGAATGATTATAAGAATAAACAATAATTTTTTGTATTTATTTACAACCTTTGATCATCATGTAAATTGGGGCGACATCCCCAGTTCTACAATAAAAAAATTTCAACGATTATGGGGTCTCATCTTCCATTTCTTCAAACCTGTAGGAATGTAACTAGTGCGGTTTAAAAAAAAATTGTAATTGGAACTACTTGGAGGAACTCAGTTTCGAGTTGAATAATTGTGACCTGTTATGATAATAGTGGTTGGGTGTTTGAAAAAAATAGTTTTGGATTAATAAGAGACAAATCTAATACTAATTTTTAACACAGGCTTATCTCTGGAATGTTTTTGTTGTGTGTTGTGTGCATGCGGTAAGAAATTGAGAACAATCCTATTCTCGGCATTTTGAGGAGTTATTTCACAAATCTGAGAAAATTCCTTGTTGAGGGAAAGTGGAGCCATGACAGAGGAGAATGCTATAACATCCTTCATATTAGATACAATATTAGATCTCAGCCATAGATCAAGTGGTGAAGCGAGAGTCATTAGATTGGGGAGGCCCTTCAGCGGTTCGACTATTCATCCCTTCGGGAAAAGCGTGACTCATGGTGTTTGGAGAAGGAAGCCCCAAATATATGAATCCCAGATTAAATGTCAATCGTTGATTAGGGAGGAGTGCAAACCATTGATCTTCGAGCCCTTAGTGGTTCATAGATTCAACAATCTGAGGGAGTTTTGTTCGTTGTGTTTTTTGGAGGAGGAACCCCTGAAGCCCAAATTCCCAAAGTCTAGGATAGAGATAAACCATAGATCCACGAGGGATGAGAGTACCCACTAGTTGTCAGATCTGGCCGCAGAAAAGGATAGGAGAGTGGAAGGATGGGATAAAACCCACAGTTTTCGGTCACATTACTTTATGACCAAGTTCGATCGGTAACCACTCTGAAAGATTGGTGTGTGGTGTTGGGTGAGTGTTCATGGAGCGTTGAATTCACGGAGCACCAAAGCACCTTTCAGTTAAGCCCTGGGTTTTATCCCCAGGTCACGTGGACACTTTTGTCTACACAAAGGAAGTTCGTTGAATTGGGGAGGATTGTTACATTTGGAAAACCTATGGAGTGTCGAAGCCCCAGAGCTTTGAATAGCGCCTTTTGGTCAGTGTGTGGTTCTATCTCAAGATCATGCACGAATATGTCAGGGTGAAGGGGCTAGCGCCTGCGGTTTAATCTCGAGAGGAGAAAGGGAGCTTAGCATAAGTGCGAAGCGGGTTTTGTGTGGCCTCCAAACAAGAAATTAAAGGGGTCTGTGTGCATAAGAGAGGATCCATCAAGGGAGCAAGATCCAATTCGACTCTTGTGAAAGATCCAGAGACTAGGAGGTCACGCATTGCATCATAAACTCACTCTTTATCCATTAATTTAGAAATATTATGAAATGTAAACATCTGTTAGTCTAACTATTAGAAATCTTACGACTAATAGTTGGATCGTCAACTCAAAAAAATAAAAATGAAAAGAATTTTGGACAAGCATTCATCCTACTCCTTCCGTATTAAGTTTAAGGTGGAATGAATTGTAATAATTACCTATGTGGCTGCATATAATATGATAGTGTTGTTATAGATTAAATATTGTCAGGGTCTTTTTGGCCACTTAGTACGTTTGGTATTTTGTTACATGTTTTAATAACTAATATGCACTTATATATTTTCATATCTATACATTAACTGGGAAAACTAATTATGAATTCGTTTAAATCAGATGCTTGATAAATAATTCATTCAGATTTTATGTTAAAAACCCTCCACGTCATTTTAGACTTAGTTGGAATTTCTTCATATATTTTTCATGGGGAAATTGTTGTAGGATTAAAACGGGCATTTATCACTTGAATCCTTCGTTAGATGATAAAACAAGAATTAATCATTCAAATACTTGACTTTTTCTCTTTTCTTTTAAATTCAACCATTGAAAGACATATCATTCCATAACTTGGATGTTAAATAACTTTTGGACCACTTTTTGTGACATACTATAGTTTCTTGATATTGATGTGTATAGGTCGTTCATGTTGTGGTGTCATGAAGTCTATCATATAATTACTAAATGCAAACGAATATAGTTCAATCTTGAATTCATTAAAGGGCGAGAAAAATGTGTGGTGTAATCTCTTAATAAATTTTTGTATTTTACCTTGATACTATGATTATTATGTTTCAGTTGACATTTAAAGTAAGATCTCTTAGATATCAAAAATGAAGGAGGAATTATAATTGGAATTCGGATTTCAAGAAGGTTCTAATATGATTATTCTAGTAATACAAGAATGGTTAAATTATTTAAATTGGTGAATTTAACTTTGGTTGATTAATTGTAGATATGTTTATCCTTTTCTTTTGTGGACTGATATTAAATTTTTGCAAGCGAGACCTAAATGCTTCGATGAATGTACTGTAATTTGTTATGATGTTGTTATTGAAGAACATTGTCGCAAATGTAATTTTTTCAATGAAATTGTTACATGTACCTTTATATGTTATATTGAATGATAAACGATCATAATTCCACTTGTCATAACTTGTTTTTGGAAAATAAATTTTTACTACTTGTTATATTCATTTTCATTATGTTGCCACGGAGAGGATGTTACATTGTGTTCCTTGTTCAGAAAGGGAAGATTAAAATACATGATTCTTCTATATGATATGGCAACAAAAGAGGACTTGGATGAAAGAATTTTTTAGGAAGGAGGGTAGAAACAACCAAGGTGATAGATCCAATCTCCATTGTACCTGTTGTAAAAAGAATGGGTCACATGAAGTGAATGACTGGAGAGTTCTATGGGAGAAGATCAAAGAAGAAAAAACAAAATAAGAAAGAGGAAAAAAGTAAAACTTCAGAACCAACAAAAGTTAAACCACTGAGTCTTCCCATTACATTGTTTCCCATTGCAATATGGGAGTAACTGAAGATTTTTTCAACAATTCATATACTCCATGGAGAGATGGATGGCTTCTTGACATAGGTGAAACCTCCCACATGACATTCCAAAGAGACTTCTTTGAACACTTCAATGACAATGTAGATGGTGTAGTGTATTTTGCAAATAAATTGAGTCTCAAACCTTTGGGAATGGGCACCATCAAACTCAAGTTTCCTGGATTCCTGGATTTTCTTCCACATAATGTGCTCTATCTTCTTGAGTTGCAAAGGAACTTGCTGTCCCTTGTGCACATCCAACAATAAGGCCACTTTTTTCACATGTTCAATGGAAAATTTGAAATAAGGAAGGATTCAAACAACATGGTTGTCATGATTGAAATAGAAGATGGAATACTACTAAAACTGAAATGGACATCTTCCTATACACAAAATGTTTCTTACCTCTCTCATCATGGTGAAGGTATAATTCTATCTAGTATTTTTTTGCAAGATATATTTGGCCATATTAATTATGGCAGTCTCTGTTTGTTGAGAAAGAATGGTGTTTCTGGTTTTCCTACTATTCCTAGGAAATTGAATCAATGTGATGTGTGTATCCTTGGAAAGCATAGAAAACAACCATTTCATTATTCTACTTCCAGAGCATGTAAAAAAATAGAACAGGTTCATTCTGATTTACGTTTCCCTGTGCTTGTTCCTTCTACAAATGGAAATAAATATATCATGTCTTTTATTGATTATTACACTAGGATGTCTTGGGTGTACTTACTGAAAGATAAATTGCAAGCTTTTGAAACTTTAAAAAAAAATCATGTATGGATTCAAAATGAAGCTCAGTCTCATATTGGATCTCTTCGCACTGATAATGGAAATGTATATACATCTAATGAATTTGAAATCTACCTTCACCAACATGGGATCAAGAATCAAACCACATTTCCATACAATCCCCAACAAGACTCCTAAATATGGTTCATTCCATGATTTTTTTTAAGAATGTAAAATTGATGTTTTGGGATGGTGCAATTCTATGTGCAGTTTATGTGAAAAACATGTGTCCATCTCATGCTCTTCAGAACAAGACTCCTTATGAAATGTGGTATGGCCGCATTCCTTCGGTAATGCATCTTAGGGTCTTTGGTTCCACTTGCTATGCCTTGATTCCTAAGGAGAAAAGAAGCAATTTTGATGCAAGGAGTCAGAAGTGCATCTTCTTGGGGTACTTAAATAACACCAAGGGATATCATCTTTACGATGGGACAAATAAGAAATTCATCATTTCCAAAGATGTAATCTTTCTTGAATACTTCAAGAATGACAAAAATGTTGAGAGGTATCTTGATCATCCTGACAAATTCACTCGTGTAAAGACATATCATGAATTTGATGATGAAATTCCAAATCTTGAAGGGGGGGTCCCTATCTTGGGTCAATTCCTAGAATCTCCTTTTGAAGCACCATCTCCCCCACATGAAGAAGTTCCATCCACTTCATCAGAACCTAATGTTCATTTGGATGATGTGATTGAGAGGATTTAAAAGTTGAGTCTTGATGAGAACTCAACACCATCTCAATCGACTGAGCAACCTGGACCATATCAGAAACGTCCATTAAAATGGCTCACAAAAACACTTGAAACTGTTCATATTTATGAGGTCAGAAAGACATTAACCATAATTTCCTCAAGGAAAGATGGAGGTAATGTAGATAATTCAAAATTAGGTGATGTAGATGACATGGATGTTTCATATAATTTTGATTTGAATTTATCTACTAACCTTGAAACAACTTCCTTTGAATAAGCCACTTCTCATCATGAATGGAAAGAAGCCATGTAGAAGGAACATGATGCTCTCATCAAGAATGAGTCATGGAAGTTGGTGGACCCTCTATTTGGAACCAAACCAATTGGTTGCAAGTGGGTATTCAATAAAAAGTACAAATCAAATGGCTCACTTGACAAGCACAAGGCAAGGCTTGTGGAAAAAGGATTTGCACAAAAATAAGGTTTTGATTATGAGGAGAATCTTCCCCCTGCCCCCGCCCCGCCCCCCCCCCNCACATCATAATGGGCTACTATCCATACTCTATTTTCCATGGAATCATAGAATGGATGAAAAATTCATCAACTGGATGTGAAGACTTCTTTCTTGAATGTACACTTCAAAGAGAATGTTTTAATGTCTCAACCAGAAGGCTTTATTGTGAAGGGACAAGAACATAAGGTATGCAAACTCATCAAATCCTTATATGGCCTAAACAAAAGCATCGCGAGCATGTATGAAAAGTTAATTGAGCATCTTTTGAAATTGAATTTCAAGCATTTCAATATTGACAATGAAACTTAGTTTGTCAATAAAGTTGGAAAAATTGTTCTATATCTTGTAGTATATGGACATGATATGTTGATAACAAGGGGAAAAAAAATCTACATTGCATCCATAAAGAAAGAGTTGAAGAAAGGATTTGAGATGAAACATTTGGGACATCTTCACTACTATTTGGGCATTGAATTCATTCAAAATCAAAAGTACATATTCATCTCTCATAATAAGTACATTGGAGAATCGTTGAATAAGTTTGGTATGGATGAGTGTAATCATGTTTCTACTCCAATGAAATAGAATTTGAAACTCACATCAAAGAAGGAAATGAATTTGAGGATGCAACCAAGTACAGATAGCTTATGGGAAGTATTATCTATCTTACTACCACCATACCATACATTTCATTTGTTGTTGGGATTCTTTCCAATAACTTCATGCAAAATCCCTATGAAGGACATCAATCTATTGCAAAAAGAGTTATAAAATACTTGAAGCGAACACAATATTTTAGACTCGGGTACTCTAAGATGGATGACTTCAACTTGATCAGATATTCCAATTCAAACTTTGTTGGGGATAAGGAAAATGGAGTGTCAACTTTAGGCTATATCATGAGTCTTGGATCAGTAGCCGCCTCCTGGAGATCACACAAAAAATCATTTCTAGTAGATTCCACAACATAGGCGGAATATGTGGTCACTACAAAAGAGACAAAAGAGATTGTGTGTCTCAAGAAAATACTTGAAGATTTGCAGGAGAAATAAGTGAATTCTACTCCTTCTAGTTGACAATACTTTTGCAATCAATTTGGCCAAGAATCCCAGATTCCATGATCGAACTAAGCACATCAACACTATAATATACCTTGTGTATATTACAATGCCATTAATCATTAATTAAATCATTAATGTAATAATTATTACTTTTAATGTAAATTCACATCTTTTTAGACAAAAAGACGTGACTCTACTCATGTACGTGTATTTATACATTTTTTTGTACATTTGAATAAGACAAAGAATAATAAACTTATTAAATATTAAATATATATATTTTTATATACCAAGTATTAAGCTTCGAATTGGTATCATAGAATTCATTTTCCTCGCATCCTCCAAACTCATGCCCTCCATTACCCCTCTCCCACTCCCACGCGATCCCACACACTTCCTCTCCCACACATTCACCATTATGCATCACTACCCTCTCCCTTGCCCACTCTCGTCCTTCGTCCACTCACCCACTTCCATCTGCAACCTATGACCTCATCCATTCTCTTTAGTCCCCATTCACCACCCTCCATTCGACTTCCTCATTCACCCCCCATCTATTCGCTTCGTCATTCACAACCCTTCGCCCTTACCAAATCCATTCAAAACCCTCTCCACAGATAGTGTGTCTTCCTCTCGGCCCACATCATATTCATTCACCCTCCATTCCTCGCTACCTTCCATTACCTACCCACGTAACCTACCATTGTTTCCCTCCAATCGATTAGAAAAATCCTCTTCCCTTCCACTACCATATCCTTTCCATTTCATTTGCTAACATACTGGTTCATCATCGATATATTTAATATTAAAATATTAAATATATATAAAAATATTGAATATTAAATATAATAAATACTTAATATATATCCTTCTTTCATCCGTAAATGTGTTGAACCTGCACATAAAATATCTAGCTAGCAAATGACATACATTGTTTGCAGAGAAAATATGATAAAAGAGAAACAGGAGAGAACGAATGGAAGAATTCTCATTAACCAAATGAATGAATGATAATTTACACATGATATACTTTGTATAACTCAACTAATGAACACTGGAGGAGAATACAATGCGCCATAGTGGTGGTCTAGAGTGATATGGACACACACCAACAGTTACGGGAGTGAACTACCACCTAGTATGAGTTAACTAGTCTCTCAGTCTTCAGTTAACTGACTGAAACAAAGTGAAGTGAGGAGGAGATCAGGGAATCATGAGTAATGTCCTAGTCTTGTGATAATCCCAAAGACAATGTGCATTAGTTGGTGATGATCCCAATGATGCATGGTGATGATCCCAATGTAGCATCTAGACTCCACTAAACTAATAAACTGAAGTGTGAACTGAAAAGAATATTCTATAATATTCCAGATATAAAAAGTATGCAAAACATAAATAAAATGCTAGAAATGGCATATGAACAACAATATAACCAGAAAAACACCACAATAATACCGAAATGATACCAGAATAACACCAAAAAGAGCACTTTGATTACTAAGAGAAATGTTCACTTGCCTCTTCGAGGGGGAAACCTCCAGTCGAGCAAAGATCTATTACAATAATATCCAAGACAAAAGTTCTCATACCCTTGACTCCGATTTATACTAAATATTTCTATCAAAAGAACCATCTAGAGGAAGATCCTTCTAGAAGTGGAAGCTTCTATTAGGTCTTCTTACATTCGACTTATTATTCCTTATTGCTAGGACTTATTAATATTGACATTTATTACATCGGAATATATTATTCTACCTAATTGAGGGGTTAGGTCCCTAACATGTCCTCCCCCTTAAAAACAGCCTTGTCCTCAAGGCTTGAGATGTGGAAATTGTTGCAGAATGGTAGTTGGTTCCCAAGTGGCATGTGTTAGGGTTGTATCTTTCCACTGGACTAACACTTCCTTGATGGTTCGTTGATGCTCATGCTGGTCCAAAACTGCTTGTGGATGTAGCCAAATGGAGCCTTCTTTGTCCAACTCGGGAAGGTTGGTTTGAGTTTGGCACATAGTTCCAATCACCTTCTTTAAGCAAGAAACATGAAAAACAGGATGTATCTTAGAATGATTGGGCAAAACTAACTGATAGGCCACATGTCCCACACGCTTGAGAACGGTATAAGGATCGTAAAATTTGGGTGCCAGTTTCTGACAATGGTCAGCCTTGAGGGAATTTTGCTTGTAAGGTTGCAATCGAAGAAACACCTGATCCACTTCTGCAAATTGACGTTCAAAGTGACCTTGATCTGCTTGTTGCTTCATGCGATTTTGGGCCATGACCAAATTCTCTTTGAGGATACAGAGAATAGCCTCTCAAACTGTAAGCATTTGGTCAACCGCCTGGACCTTCAAGACACCTGGTAAATATGAGATAAATGAAGGTAGATTTTGTCCATATATCACTTCAAAAGGAGTCATGCAGGTAGTTGTATGGTATGAAGTGTTGTACCACCATTCACCTAGTGGTAACCATTGAGCCCACTAATTTTTCTTTTCCGATGAAAAACACCTCAAATATGTTTTCAAACACTTGTTGAATACTTCAGTTTGACCATCATTCTGGGGATGATAAGTTGTGTTGAGATGCAATTGGGTGCCTTGTAGTTTTAACAATTCTTGCCAAAAATTTCTAGTGAAATTTGGGTCACGATCATAAATAATATAATGCGGCACGCCATGAAGCTTTAAGACCTGATCCATGAAAAGTTGAGCTACAGTGGATGTTGTAAATGGGTGTTGAAGAGCACATAAATGAGCATAATTGGAAAGGTGATCAACTACCACCATGGTGACTGATTTATTGCCCGATTTAGGTAATCCTGTAATAAAATCCATAGAGATATCCCTCTAAATAGCAGGTGGAATCGGAAAAAGTTGTAGTGTGCTAGGAGATTTGACTGTTTCTCCCTTGTTACATTGACACACATCACATTGAGTCAGAAAATTATAAACATCATGTTTCATACCATCCTAGAAAAAAGAACGTTTGACCCTATCATAGGTTTTGGTAAACCCGGAGTGCCCAGCATGAAGCTCAGAAAGTACCATGGATTTAAGTTTTGACTATTTACTTAAATACAAATGACCTTTGTATCGAAGCTCATCATGGACCCAAGAGTAACTTGGGGAAACTAGAGAATTGGACTGCAATTGTTGTATCAGATGCAAATTTTTGGGATCGTGTAGCCATTCCTGGCGAACGGCTTGGAGCCAATCTGATACAATGAAGGAGAGAGAAAAAGGGACCCTTCATCTTTATATTTTGGGGAAAGTGCATCCGCAACCACATTGTCATTTCCTTTCTTGTAAATGATCTCATAATCATATCCAAAGAGCTTAGTCACCCATTTTTGTTTCTCTGGGGAGGAAATACGTTGTTCCAGAAAATACTTGAGGGTTTGATGATCTGTTTTAATTTGGAAGCGTTGCCCCAATAGATAAGGGCACCAAAGATCAACGACATGCAAAATAGCCAACATTTCCTTTTCATAGATTGATTTTCCCAAATTTCATTCAGACAGTTGTTTGCTAGTAAAGGCCAAAGGTTGACCCTCTTGCATAAGGACAACGCCAGTTACTTTTCCTGAAGCATCACATTCAAGGACAAAGGTCTTTGTGAAATAAGGAAGGGCCAGGACTGGAGTGGTGCACATGGCCATCTTCAAGGTTTGAAAATCCTGAGCATCTGTTGGAGTCCAAGTGAAAGAATTATTTTTAAGGAGTGCAGTGAGAGGTGCCGCAATCTTTCCATAATTCTTAACAAACTTGCGATAATAACCTGTTAAGCCCAGAAATCCACGCAAGATTTTGAGAGTCTTTGGGTGAGGCCAGTATTGCATATCTTCAATCTTTTTAGGATCCACCCTGACACCGTCCTTGCCAACAAGATGACCCAAGTACTCGACTTTCGAGGTGCCGAAAGCACATTTAGATTGTTTTAGGAAAAGTTGGTGCTGAGAGAGTAGATGGAGAACTTGATCCACATGAGCAAGATGGTCTGTCCAGGTTTTTCTATATATGAGGATATCATCAAAGAAAACTAAGACAAAATGACGGAGAAAAGGATGAAAGACATGATTCATGAGGCATTGGAAGTGGAGGGATAATTACACAAGCCAAAGGGCATGACCAAAAACTCATAGTGGCCCTCGTGAGTTCTAAAGGTAGTCTTAGGAATATCTGCCTCTTTCATATGGATCTGGTGGTAGCTAGAATAAAGATCAAGTTTAGTAAAGAACTGGGTGCCACTTAATTCATCCAAGAGGTCATCAATGACAGGAATGGGAAATTTTTCTTTAATGGTGAGTTTGTTGAGGGCGCGAAAGTCAGGACACATGCGAAAAGAACCTTGTTTCTTCATGACCATAACCACAGGAGAAGAGTAGGGGCTCATACTAGGGCGGATAACACCTGTGTTAAGAAGTTCTTGAACCATTTTCTCAATTTCATTTTTTTGGGAAAAGGGGTGACGATAGTGACTGTTGAGACCCGAAATTGACATCCCCATTACCCTATTATACTCTTCATCTATACCTTTTTGGCTTACCTAAAGCTTGGGTGAATGACAAGAACACTACCATTAGCCAGCGATAAGGTCATAAGGTAAAGTATGGTTAATTCATGCATTTTGTGGTTTATTGAAGTTAAGGAATTAAATATTTCATGTATTAATGCTTCAATTTGCCATGTATAATCTTTGACCTCTAGATATCCAACCTTCTTGTACTAGCTCAACTAACCGGTACTTGTGCACCAAGACTGCCACTGTCCAAATTCGGTACCAAACGCATCCGGTACTAAAATCTCATATGTTGCAATCCGGTACCAACAACCATGGACTGTCATGATCCAGTACCACCATTTGTGCACTATTGTGATCCGGTACCATCTACCTATCACGATCCGGTACCAATATAGAGAACCGAATGTACCAAGTTTAGCTCCAGATCACCCAAGACAATTGGTGGATGTTTATTTGCTTTATCAAGGCTATGTTAGAATAGTTTGTTGATTGCCTCATCCTCATGCACTTCGTGTCATGAGGATGAAGATAAAAGATGTAACCGAATAATTAAATTTAAACATTTGACTGGTTTGCAAATCATTTCACCTCCTTGTGTTTCACGACTAAGACTATTAAATAGTCATGGAAAGGATGGTGGAAGAGGAGGAGATTTAGCATATTACCAACATGTGAAGCAACATGTGATATTGCAGAACATATTCTGAGTGAAGACTAATAGAAGAACGTCATTTATCTCCATGTCTTGATTTTCTATGATTGAATATGCGTTGAGTTTTTAACAAAAGTTTGATGTTATGTTTTGAGATTTGAGTGAGAGTAATGTGTGAGTTGAAGACAAGCTTACTGTAGACTTCAGTAGATGACATGTTGAAGCGACAAGGGATAACTTCCCAACAAAGGTCAGCATCTTCGTAGATTAGAATTAGCATTTGTTTTCAGTAGTGTAAACATTAAATTAGCTGAAGATTTAACTCTGTTAGATGATAGCAGTACAACTTAGACTAGGATTTCCATTATATAATTGTTTAGAGATCTTTACTTGCTCTGTTTTTGCATATGCTCTATTTTTATGAATTTGGTTTTTAGACATGAATGTTGGTAGCAGTAGTGAAACATATTTGAAGGAGAACTAGTGAAGTCCACAACAGCACATTGTGAACCACAACATACTCAGTATATTGACTATTGAACTACCCATGCTATGTCTTGATGATTGATGTGTGATTTCCCTTTCAGAAGTGTGGATTGCATAGTTAGTTTTATGGGTCAGATAGCAGAGTTGATATGTCAAAGCAACTCCATCTCATACTTTCATGTGCCATAATGGAGTAGATAGACTCTCTGTAAAATACAACCAAAGTGCATTGCAATTTGCTATTTTGATTTGTTTCCAGCATGCATAATCTAGTTTAATTCTATACTCATGACATTAGAAATTACCTTTCTTACTAGTGTCTTGTAACTCTATTGATTACGAATCCCAGATTGATAATTAATGAGTGCATTATACTAAACATATAAGCAACACAACATTTTGGCGTCGTTGTCGGGGAGTTGCAAACGATAGGAAGTGATTTTTAGCCTAGATTATTTGTATAATTTTTTTTTTAAGGTTGCTTGAGGGAGGAGGATAAAACGTTTAAGATGTGAGTGAAGAGCCACATGGAAAATAGAGTGGGGTTCTCCAAAGCCAGGTTGCCTTCTTACCTTCTAGATAGAATTAGGATTTCAATTCAGTTAAAGAATAAAATTTCCATTTTATGTATAGATATAGAGATAATAAGGGTAGATTTGTAAGCTCCAAAGATTCAAAAACAACCCCCCCACACTAATCCAACTGACACTGGTACGGGAAAAATTCCACCAACAGAAAATTCAAGAGGATCCAGCGAGGCTCCAGAAGGAGAACCCAAAACGGAAGAATCGGTATTGGGATAGGCAGAACGTGAGTCTGTTGAACATTTAGGAGACACAGAAAATCTGGTTCTGAACCATCCATCAGTAGAATGGCAGAAGAAGAAGGAAATGCAGCCACAGAGACTGAGACTTTTGGGTTTCCACTCTTGGATATTTCTATAAACATCAGCATGAAGAATATCCCACTATCATCGTTACCCACTTTCAGAGGTATGTCAACTGAAGATCCAGATTTATTTTTATTCGAGTTTGACATATTATGTAGAAACTATAACTACTCAGATGATGCCCAAAAACTTAAGCTCTTTCCTGCTACAATGAAAGATTCAGCCTTAAGATGGTTCATGAGCTTAGGAGAAAATACAATCCTCTCTTGGGATCAAATGAAAGACACATTTTTACAAAAACACCAAGACTATTGTAAGGATAATGTTAAAAATGACATTTTTAAAATGCAACAAATAGAAGATGAAAGCCCTGAAGACTACTTAGAAAGGTTCTTATACAACTATCAAAAGTCAAAACTATTCACCACAGACCCAGCTGTAGTAAGAACTGTATTTTTGAAAGGTCTCAGAGATGATTGCATAGAAGTTTTAAACTTGTTGAGTTCAGGAGATGTACACCAAAAACCTTTTTCAGAAATTGCAGATTATTGTGGGAGATACTCAAGAGGACAAGCTAAAATAAGCAAAGGACCAAGAGATCCTTTTAGCAGAAATACAAAACAAAGCTCATGGACTGTCACCAGAACTGAGTTAGGAAACTTATTGGAGAACTTTAAAACAGACATCTTGAGCACAATAAGTAACCAGTTAGATACTCTGAAACTGAAAAAGAAACAAGAAGAAGAAGCTACTTTAGCAATATTTTTTCATAGATGTCGAAAGAAGCACAACAACGAGAAAGAATGCCCATTAAATGTCATATAAATCGGTGGTTTGTGTACACTAGAACACCCCACATCTGAGTGTCCAACCTTGCTTGAGCTACAAGCCATGTATAGGGGAGGAGGAGTCTCACAAGAACAACCATACCCTTCCAGAAGACCTTGGAGAGCCCAAAATCCCAATACATTTTATGACCCTAATGCACAATATCAACAACAACAATTGGGTCCTTCCCTAGTGACCTATCCACAATGGACACCTCAACAAACTCAACCTTGGCAACAAGGTTGGAGGGGACCTATGTATGGAAATCCCTCTTACCCTACATATCCACAGTACCCTGCAAACATTTCCCAATTACTACCTGGATTCAACCCACCACAGATGAAATCTTTACTCCCACCTCCTATACAACAACAATTTACAACCCCCTTGAACCCTAATCAGCAGCAACAAGTATCTATAAATGTCAATCAACAACCACAAAACCAAGTTGCCCACAATCCTCCAAGACCAACAAAAATCCCTGCCTAGCCAATCCCTAACCCCAATAATTGACCCACCCACCCTGTGCAGAATACAGAAGTGCAAACCTTCCCCACCTATGAAATTCAACTACGATCAGGGAAAGTTGTAAACTAATCATATCCTGCAGTAATAATTCAGGAAGAAAATGATAATCATTATGAGGAAGAAAACACTCAAACCACCCCTGCAAAATAAGAGGCCTCTCCTCCTATTCCATTCACTTCTCAATCTGTACGAGTACCCCAACAAATGAATCTCCCACCTTACCCCGAAAGACTATTAGTGAAGAAACCTGACCCACCCTTGCACAGAGATATAGAAGATGAATTACGAAATGTGTGCATAAAAATACCTCTACTGCAAACCATTAAGGATATCCCTATATACGCCAAAATCATAATGGATATTTGCATTAAGAAACCATGAAGGAAGAAGAAGGAACCTTCCCTTGTTCAGGTAGTGGGACAATTATCTGAATTTATTTCTGAAATGCCATACAAATATAATGACCCTGGAAATCCAGTAGTCACTGTCGAAATTAATGGCATTTCTCTACCAAACACACTCATTGATTTGGGCGCAGCCATTAATGTAATGCATTTTGACACTATGCAAAAGGTCCAAATCAACCAGTTAAGACCAACCCAAACCATGATCGAGTTGGCATATAAGTCAGTCATTAGCCCTGCAGGAAGTCTATATGATGTCACAGTCACTCTAGCTTCTTGGGAATATCCAGTAGAATTTTTAGTCATCTATTCTAAATCATCCTCCAAACTAGGACACCCTGTGGTTATTGGCCGCCCTTGGCTGGCCACAGCAGATGCCTTTATCAATTTTCAGTCTAGTGAGATGACTATATCCAATGGTACACATAGCCAAAAACTTGTCCTCTTCCCTCCTGCCCAACCAACACATGAAATACCTATTTGGTTAGAAAACCCTTATGGAGAGGAAGATTGCATCAAACCTCTGTTAACACTTTAACAAGTAAGAGGAATACAAGAACAATCAGATGAACAATTCTTAAGCTTATTTTTGGCTGACACAAATTGCATTGAATACCCAAGGTCTTTTGCAGAATTGTCACATATTTTTAGTTCCGAATTTCAACAAACTTGGCACCCTGATATCACTCAATTATATACTTTATCACCAACCTCCTTAGATAAGGAAGAAACTACTGAACTTGTTGAGATTAGCCCAGGAAAACCGTTGTATATCAACTCTAGTTTGGAACTAGAACAAAAGACACAAGTGATTGAAATGCTCCAAAGACAATTTGATGCCTTTGCATGGGATTATGAAGACATGAAATCCATTCACCCTGACACATGCACACATCATATCTACACTAATGACCAAATCAGACCAGTTAGACAGCCTCAACGAAGGATGAATCCATCCCTTAAAGATATTGTAAAAGAGGAATTGCAAAAACTCCTTCAAGCCAATCTCATATACCCCATTTCAGATAGTCAATGGGTATCTCCACTTGTCATAGTTCCCAAGAAAAATGGTAAGTGGAGGATATGTGTAGACTTTCGAGAGTTAAACAAAGCCACCCATAGGGATTATTTTCCCTTACCATTTATTGATCAGGTGTTGGATACCCTGTCCGGAAAGAAGTATTTTTCGTTCTTGGATGGGTTTAGTGGTTACAACCAGATACAAATAGCACCCAAAGACTAGGAGAAGACCACTTTCACCTACCCTTGGGGGACATATTCTTATAGGGTGCTCCCTTTCGGACTTTGCAATGCCCCAACCACTTTTCAAAGAGTTGTCCTAGCCATTTTCTCTGACTTGACCAATGATTGTGTGGAAGTCTACATGGATGAATTTACAGTCCATGGACAAAACTTCCAGGAAGCATTGACCAGTCTAGAAAAAGTCTTGATTAGGTGTAAGGAAACAAATATTTCCTTAAGTAATGAAAAATAAAAAATGATGCTCACTGAAGGTATTGTTTTGGGACATCACATTTTCGGTTCTAGAATGAGAGTTGATCCGAAAAATATTTATATCATCACACAAATCAGAATACCTTCCTCACAAAAGGAAGTTCGCAGCTTTTTAGGACATGCTGGCTACTATAGAAGATTCATTTTGAATTTTACAAGCCTAGCTACCCCTTTATTCAAATTATTATCTAAAGAAGCCGAATTTAAGTGGGATGATGAATGCCAAATATCTTTCGAAATTCTAAAATATAAATTGTCAACTACCCCTGTATTAAGAGGACCAAATCGGTCCCTTCCTTTTCATATCTGTACCGATGCCTCAGACACAGCCCTTGGGGCAATCCTTGGACAAAGAGAAAATCAAATGCCCTATGCTATTTACTTTGTCAGTAAAAATCTGTCTCCAGTTGAAGTTAATTATATGGTCACAGAAAAAGAATTGCTAGTTGTAGTCCATGCTATCAATAAATTTAGACACTATATTACAGGATATCAAGCTTTTGTACACACTGATCATTCAACCATCAAATTTTTAATGAACAAACCTGTAACAAATCCTAGAGTTACACGATGGCTCTTATTATTACAAGAGTTTAATATAAACATTATTGATAGACCTGGTAAAGATAATCTTGTGGCTGATTTCTTATCTAGAATGATTCATCTAGGAGATAATGCACCAGTAGAAGATAAATTTCCTGATGAAAATTTATTTACTATTTCTACATTCACTCTCTGGTATGCAGATGTTGCTAACTATCTTGTGACAGGGAAGATGCCTCAGAAATTGTCTCCTAGATAAAAACATAAAGTAATTCAACTAAGTGCAAATTACATGTGGCACGATGATTGCCTCTACAAAACAGGACTAGATTTGGTGATCAGGAAATGTGTAAGGGAAGATGAAATTCATGATATTTTGCAAGCCTTCCATGATGGTCTTTGTGGAGGACACTTCGCAGACAAGAGGACCACTTACAAAGTTCTACAATTTGGTTACTACTGGCCCCATATTTTTAGAGATGCTAAAACCTATGTATCCAATTGTGATGAATGCCAACGAATGGGTAAGCCTACTGCACGAGACCAAATGCCACTTCAAGCCCAAATAGTTATTGAGCCTTTCAAGAAATGGGGATTAGATTTTGTAGGACCCATTAACCCTGCATCTAAAAAGAAAAAGTATATACTTGTATGCACTGACTATGTGACTAAATGGGTTGAAGCAAAAGCTTTACCAGCTGTAAGTGAACAATCAGTGGTAGATTTCCTTTTTAATGATATATTTACTAGATTTGGTGTACTGCGAGAAATTGTGACTGATCAAGGAACTCAATTTACCTCTCATCTAGTCAAAGCTGTTACAGAACAATACCAAATCAAACACGGGAAATCTACACCCTACCATCCGCAGGCAAATGGACAAGTAGAATCTACCAACAAAGTTATTGAGTCCATTCTTACCAAAACAGTACAACTGCACCATAAGGATTGGGCTAATAGATTATTAGAAGCCTTATGGGCTTATAGAATCACCTGGAGGAATACAATAGGACATACACCCTATGAGTTAGTGTATGGGAAGCAGTTGCTTCTTCCCATAGAATTCCAGATCAAAACCTTCAGGACTGCAGTACAAGTTGGCATGAACTTGGATGAAGCCCAACAACAAAGACTCTTGCAGCTTAATGAATTGGATGAAACCAGGCAGGAAGCACTTCAAAGAACTACCCTCATTCAAGAACAGAGAACAAAATGGCATGACAAGTATCTCAAAAAGAAAAAATTTCAACAAGGAGATTAGGCCCTATTGTATGACAACAGATTCAAGAACTTCAAAGGTAAGTTAACCACCCATTGGATGGGACCTTACAAAATTGACACTATCTACGATAATGGTTCAATCAGGATAAAGACAATTGATGAACAACAGACACCACTACTTGTGAATGGTCACTGGTTGTGAGTTTACAACAAACCTCTGTCAAAAGAAGAATTCATGATTTGTATACTACAGAATTCAGATATGCAGATGATCAGTAAGGAAGGAGACCCTCCTACTGATCCACATTGATTGATTGGTTTATTTGAAATTTTTGTACATAGGTGTGGATCGAATTTTGTTAATAAGCTGAAGGTAACAAGAGATTCTTACCTCCTTTTTTTTTACTTTCGCAATTTTTATTTTTTTTGTGTAAGTAAATTTCTATAATTTATTTGATCCTTCATGAACTTGCCAAACATCAGTTTGTAGGCATCAACAATATTTTTTTCTACTTCGGTACCAGAAATCTTGTTCTGGTCCGGTACCAGAAGTTTGTCCTTCTACAATACTATCAAGACACCTTACCTAATTGACAAAGCATACTACGCATACTTCAAAATCTTATTTCAATTAATCTGAAGTACAAAGCCATGCAAACAACCACTTAAGATGGAACCAAGAAGATGAATGCAGTATCAAATGATAGCCCTTGTGAAGCAATAATTTCTTTTGGTTCTGTTGACAACTAAAGGGAAGTATTTTAATTTCTTTTGGTTTTGTTGTTAAGAAGTATTTTAATTTCTTTTGGTTCTATTGCTTAAAAACAAAATAAAAGAGAGACACAATATTTACCTATGATTGCTCAAAGAACCATAATCCGCTTCAAAGACTAGAAGTTGCCTTTACCCAGTATTTCAGCATGATTTAAAGGAAAAAAAATATATTAGCCTATAAGTAACTATCTCACCCTAACCAGACTTCAATAGTATTCATTGGATTATCTTATTAAAGAGTAACATATGAGTATATGAACACTCTCTACCATGGGAACACTACCAAAACTTTTATGCAAGAGGATGTACCAGTACCCTAAGGAAACTTTAGGTCATTCTCTTATGGACAAATTCAGACAAAATTATACATTTGGATCACTCTAAAGAAATAATGTGCATAAAAGTTTATTTTTCCTTCAGACAAATCTTTAAAAGACATCCAAAAGAAGAGTATATGCCTTCCAACCCAATACCATCCCATCCTGTAAAAAGGTTTTCAGACGAGCCTCCCCTGTCACCATGCAAAGCACTCTTTAACAAAAAACAAAATAGGTGACTATGGACAAGAAGCCTCTGATGGAAAAAAGGTTTAAGAGACTAACCCGTCGGGATACTGAACAGGTCTGCTGGCAGCGGGTACCAGTCTGTGGTATGACTAGGAAAACCCATCAGGGTACTGAACAGGCCTGTTGGCAATGGGGCAATCTGCCTAGGGAAGGCACCTCTCACTAATTATCACAATACCCCACCGAAGTACTGAATAGGCTTGCTGGCAGTGGGTTCTGGTTGAGAAATGTCTCATTTATACTTGTCTGATTGAAAAAATCACTTTTGTCATCCAAAATGAAAAGAGAAAACGTCACTATTGGCTTTCATGAAATACAAACTCCAAATTATTCAGCAACATAATTACTTCAAGCAAATGTCCATTTGAGAATCACCCTAAATCAACTTACCAGTCTGACATCTAAAGCCTACATTACCTAAGAAGGAAACTTCTTAAGAGTGGATCCCTAACTAGGGAGTCTAATCTACTTATACTGTGAAATTTATCTATAAACATCCAATCATAGTAAATCTCTTAAGCAAGTTAGGTGGGATCTGTTCTTCTGGCAAACATATAAACATTCCTTGTTTCACTATTGAATGCTACCTTTGTCAATAATCCATCAAAAGAAGGGCAATTTCACTTTTTAGGTATTAGATCATATGCTAGGTGATAAATGTACTTCTGGAATTTGATTGGTTTCTTTTGCTCTTATCATCTTTTCTCCATTATGATGTTGAATCTTATTGCATGCAGATATACAACATCTTCGGCATGGGGGAAGGTCAAAGAGCCCCTTCAGAACTCTTTTTCAGACTCACATGATCACCCTGCAGAACCAAATAAAAAGAAGATAAGCGTAGAATAAAAGAAGTACATGATATTCCCGTACCACGTTTTCAAGAAGCTTCAGTCTAAAAGGATGAATTCTGACAATTTACAAGCAGTCACACATGCTATGGGTATTGATCATACAAAGGTAAAAGCAAAGGTAACATGGTATCTATTTTCCTATGCTCATAAAACTACAATAAGTATGAAAATGTATACTAGATCTTATGACCTTAGTATTAAAACCATGCACCTATCCCTCATACCCATATGCCTAAAACTTAATCAATTCTCTCATAGCACTCGAACATGGTTAAGGGAAAAATCACATCAAAATATGAAGCACGTCTAGTAATGATAAGCCATGAATATATTTCATCCTTAATCAATTCACGAACCTATCTTATGTCATGAACCATGATCCAACATCAAATTCACCATCCAAAAGTCCAATCACCTATCCCAAAATGATGTTTTGATACCCAACGTCTTGTCCTCATCATTGAAGTAATGGGTAGCAATGAAATGGATTATCTGGTGGCGAAGCCATCCAGATAAGCCTCACCTGGTCATAATTTTTTCTTACGACATCCTTACTTAAACTTACCATTCGCATTATCAACAACATCACCATATTCCCCCTTGTCGTGAGCTTTCTCCAGTCCCGAGCCTACTGCTTTCCGGTACCAAACCCTTACCCTCATCAATTGACTAAACCCTTGCACTACAACCTAATCCTTTTCCCACAACTTATAACGATGGTCGTTAGTAGACACGAACCGGTCTTCCAAATTTATAGGGAAACCGAGGAGTTTTAATTATGTCAAGAAAAATATGCTAGATCGGGATGGATGCCATTTCTGGAAAAATTCACAGGCTGGCACGAGAAGATATCTCACGAATTTATTCAGGGTTACGATGGGGAGATTGCACATATAGGCAATCTACAACTGACAATCAATGAAGAAACCTTAAGGGAGGTCACAGGATTACCTAACAGAGGAGCCAAATACTTCAAAGGCGTAGGAATCAACAAGGAAATGTGCCAACAATTCTTGAAATAAGATCATCAGCACCCTGACTGGAAAAAGGGGATCCCTGGGAACTATATCAAGGAAGAGTATCATCCAATGATTACTAGTCTTCAACGATTCGTCACTTGTGAGGGCAGGTATGTTGTGACCTTCATATATCATCTTAGGCTTCTATTACATTTTGAAGGAGGCCCTGAAATCAATTTCCCATATTTTCTATGGATGAGTTTGAACGAAATGATAAGAGGTGTTAAATCCATATCCAAAACTGAGAAGACTAGCATTTACCATCAAGGTCTCATTAAAATGCTAGTTTTACATGAACTTAGGAAACAGAGGATTAGTTGGAAAACCATTATCACTCAACATCTTCCCATAGAAAACAAATCTGTGGAGGAAACCCAGCATGCTCCAAAGAAAAATAAGGAACCTCAAAAGAAAAAGGGAAAGAAAGATAAGACAACTCCACCATCATCTAGGGAAGTGAGCCAACATGAAAAAGCAGGGTCCTCTTCGACAGTCAATAAAAATTTTAAAAGCTCTGAATCAAAAGGTAAAAACAAATTAGTAGAGGAGACTTCAACAGTGGCAATTGAGAAAAAGGGCCATCAGACAAAAATGATGAAGAAAGGGAAGCATAGCTCATAAACTAAAAGTAAACAATCTATGGCACAATCTCCTATCACCATTTCACAATCAAAAAAGAAGAAAAGGAAGCCTATGAACATCCCTGATCTGGTACCTCCTTGTAAAATAACCACGAGGAGCATGGCAAAGAAGGGAAAAATAATAGTCAGTCTTCATACACAGGAAGATCCAATCGATCTTACCTCCCCTTCTGAGGATTTATCAGTCCAAGATGACATCCCTAGTTTGACCGAGGAGCAAGCCACTATTACTTTATGTGATCTGAGGGAGGAAGTCGAGGAAAGGGAGTGCATCCAACCAGTAATGATGGAGTCAAAAAAGACCTTGACAAAAGAACAAATGAAGAAAAATATTGGGGAACTGCAAAAACAAAATCAGGAACTCAAACAAGAAGTGAAGGAATACCAACTCTTGGACATGTATATCAAAAAGAAAAATGAGCAATTGAAAGCAGCAAGCCAACAACTTCAAGACGACCATGAAGAGACTTCTAACAAGCTCAAGAAGGTATTATGACTCCTACAATACGTTAGGGTCATCAAAAGGGAGTTGAAAGAAGAGGCTTCAGCCATCAACATCATTGATCCACCAAAGTAAAGAGCACAGTCTCAAGTTTTGAAAAATTTTGGGTTTGATTTGAGTTGCATGAGGACATGCAATGATTTTGGCATGGGGGAATGTTGAGACCTGAAATTGACATCCCCATTACCCTATTATACTCTTCATCTATACCTTTTTGGCTTACCTAAAGCTTGGGTGAATGACAAGAACGCTACCATTAGCCAGTGATAAGGTCATAAGGTAAAGTATGGCTAATTCATGCATTTTGTGGTTTATTGAAGTTAAGGAATTAAATATTTCATGTACTAATGCTTCAATTTTCCATGTATAATCTTTGACCTCTAGATATCCAGCCTTCTTGTACTAGCTCAGTTATCTGTTACTTGTGCAACAAGACTACCATTGTCTGAATCTGGTACCAAACGCATCCGGTACTAAGATCTCATCTGTTGTGATCCAGTACCAATGGTCGTGGACTGTCGTGATCCGGTACCACCATTTGCGCATGGTTGTGATCTAGTACCATCTACCTGTCATGATCCGGTACCAATATAGAGAACCGAATGGACCAAGTTTAGCTCCAGATCACCCAAGACAATTGGTGGATGTTTATTTTCTTTAGCAAGGCTATGTTAGAATAGTTTGTTGATTTCCTCATCCTCATGCACTTCGTGTCATGAGGATGAAGCTAAAAGATGTAACTGAATAATTAAATTTAAACATTTGACTGATTTGCAAATCATTTCACCTCCTTGTGTTTCACGACTAAGACTATTAAATAGCCATGGCAAGGATGGTGGAAGAGGAGAGTTAGCATATTACCAACATGTGAAGCAGCATGTGATATTGCAGAACATATTATGAGTGAAGACTAATAGAAGAACATCATTTATCTCCATGTCTTGATTGTCTATGATTGAATATGCGTTGAGTTGTTAACAAAAGTTTGATGTTATGTTTTGAGATTTGAGTGAGAGTAATGTGTGGGTTGAAGACAAGCTTACTTTAGACTTCAGTAGCTGACCTGTTGAAGAGGCAAGGACCCACCACCCAACAAAGGTCAACATCTTCGTAGATTAGCATTAGCATTTGTTTTCAATAGTGTAAACATTAAATCAGCTGAATCTTTAACTCTGTTAGATGATAGCAGTACATCTTAGACTAGGATTTCCATTATATAATTGTTTAGAGATCTTTACTTGCTCTGTTTTTGCATATGCTCTGTTTTTATGAATTTGGTTTTTAGACATGAATGTTGGCAGCAGTAGTCAGACATATTTGAAGGAGAACTAGTGAAGTCCACAACAACACATTGTGAACCACAACATACTCAGTATATTGACTATTGAACTACCCATGCTATGTCTTGATGATTGATGTGTGATTTCCCTTTCAGAAGTGTGGATTGCATAGTTAGTTTTCTGGGTCAGATAGCAGAGTTTATCTGTCAAACCAACTCCATCTCATACTTGCATGTGCCATAATGGAGTAGATAGCCTCTCTGTAAAAGACAACCAAAGTGCATTTCAATTTGCTTGATGACCTTCTTATGCTTGATGTAGCCAATTAGTTATACTCCGGTTTGAAGAATACTGTAGTGATGAAATTCCCAAATGCTTAAGCAGGAAGAAATTTGTAGTGATTTGGAAACTTGCACACAGTTGCACGACAATAGATCTTGTATGTTTTGTTTTTTTTGTTTTCGTCCCCAAGGGTTAGGTATTCAATGGTTCTACAGACAACAGTTTTCCCTTTGCTATAGCTCTTTGATATACGTGTGGGGTCCAACAATAGTACTCGGCCCAATATCTCAGGGCACCAACTAAGGAAGCTAGATCGTTCCCTTATCCGTACTACCCGACTACCCAGGTACTAGAGAGTATATTCTCGAGTGATTTTCTCGGTGGAACTATAGAAGTCAGGCGGTCGATCAATTTATCTAAAGAGGGCTTCAGGAAATCTAGGTCAATCCATATACAGGTGTTGTCTGATGCGCTACCACTCGAAGGGGTACCAACAGGGGTTACAAGGGTGGCCAACGGATGTGCGCTTAAGTACCACTTGTATTTCCTACATGTATGAATCCCCGACCTCAGGTTTATGCACGTAATGACAGATCTATGTAGCTTAAAGATGTCAGAATATGTCTCTACCCTGGAAAAAATTAACCCGCAATTTTTTGCCGAGGAAAGGGATTTGTTACTACTTGTAATATTCCAGATATAAAAAATATGAAGAATAGAAATCAAATTTTATAAATGGCAGATGAACAACAATATAACCAGAAAAACACCACAATAATATCAAAATGATACCAGAATAACACCAGAAAGAGCACTTTGATTACTGAGAGAAATGTTCACTTGCCTCTTCGAGGGGGAAACCTTCAGTCGAGCAGAGCTCTATTACAATAATATCCAAGAAAAAAATTCGCATACCCTCGACTCCTATTTATACTAAATATGTCTATCAAAATAACCATCTAGAGGAAGATCCTTCTAGAAGCGAAAGCTTCTATTAGGTCTTCTTACATTCGACTTATTCTTCCTTATTGCTAGGCCTTATTAATATTGACCTTTATTACATCGGAATATATTATTCTACCTACGTGAGGGGTTAGGTCCCTAACATATTCTCTTAGAGGAATATCCTCCCTAAACTATAGGATATTGAATAATGACTAATAAACACGGGGAAAAACTTAGGAAAAATAAATCCCAGGTGTGTGTGAAGTATCTCAAACACCACCCATGAACATCACTATGGTAAAAATAAAGAATGGGTTCCAGCAACAATCCAAAAGATACACTGAAATAAACGAGGAAAGAGGGAAAACCTCATGGGAACNCCCACCTCAAATTACAATGTATGTAAAAAGAAGAACTGATAGTTGCTAGGAAATTGTGTCCTTCACTCCAAGATGACTGCATAGAGAATGGAACTTCTGCTCAGTGAATGTCTTGGTGAATATGTGTGTAGTTTGTTCTGATGAATGAAAGAACTATGGGTCGATGATCCCCTCGTGTACTAAGTCCTGGAAGTAGTTCATGTGGATCTCGATGTGCTTCGTCTGTTACCTATGAACTGGATCTTTGTAGAACTTCAGAGTGCTCTAGTTGTCACACCATATGACAATCGACCAATGAAAATGAATTCCCAATTCAATGAGAAAATGTTGTAGCCACGTAGTGTGAATGGTTATGTTAACTACCCCTCTATACTCTGCCTCGGATTAAGATAGAGAAATAGCAGCCTGCTTCTTGC
Organism: Picea sitchensis; assembly: GCA_010110895.2. NCBI lineage: Eukaryota > Viridiplantae > Streptophyta > Pinopsida > Pinales > Pinaceae > Picea > Picea sitchensis. The sequence continues at coordinate 327,439 of SNQJ01S0001206.1, forward strand.
TCGACCAATAGATAGGTCCAGAACCAAGACGAAGTGAGTAAACAGATGTGGACTTGCAATCAATGTTATTTCCAACCCATCCAAAATCAATGAACCTAATGAGGTCCAATGAAGATTCTTCTCCATAGTGAATCCCAAAGGAAATGGTGCCTTGTACAAATCGAATGATACACTTTCCATACTTCCAATGTAGCTCATGTGACTCTTGCATGAACCTGGAGACTTCTCCAACTGCATAGGAGAGGTCTGGTATGGAGTGTGTGAGATACAACAAGCTCCTTTGTAACACCCTGTTTCCCCCAATCTGTAAAAATAACTATACTCGCCAAGAACTATGGTAGACTCAAGATGTTGATGTGTGATTTTGAATGGACCTTAGTATAAAAGGTCGACGAATGTAAATAATGTTATGAATATATGTTGTAGGACTGTTGGGAGGAGGATGTGCTGAAATGAGACCACGATGGTTGATGAAAGGTGGTGGAAGGCACCTGGAATGGTGGCGTTAACTTCCACCGAAACCAATACCGTATTTGGTCTTCACTAGGTCGAAGATCAAGAGTGGCTCACTAGCCCTGAAATGAATTTCTCACAAGGTTGGTAGGTGAAGAGGCTCCTCATGAGTTAATGAGGGATGGGGGTGAACCGCCCATCCATGGAAGCCTCAGGCCTGACCACCGCGGGGAAGTTCGTGCCACACACAACCTCGCCAGAAAATAAAAGGCAGGAAAGAGGTGTGGAAGGGATTCAGTCGCGACAAAGATCGCAAGAGGGGAGAAATTGGAAGGACTCTGGAAAATTATACAGAGTGATTGATAAGCAGAGAAGAAGGAGAGTAACCTTCGTTATCGACTTCTGATGAATAGAGATTCAGTCTCACAGCATCGTGGTCTAAGCTCAGGGTGGCTAGTGGTAAATCCATTTGGAATCGCTGAGCCTATGGTTGGGTGGAAACGAGCACCCCTCTCTGCAGTTGCTTCAAACCTGGTGTTTTTCTGATAAGTGTTATATCTCATATCTTGAAATTAGTATTCTGAAATGTATGTTCATGGTTTGTATAATTATGAATGGTTACAGTGTAAGGTTGTTTGTATGGCGTTTTAATCAGAAGTGGTGGTTGTAGGCTTATATTGGAAAGACCACCTATAGCT
>SNQJ01S0001206.1:328599-356194 GCA_010110895.2 Picea sitchensis
TATATGTTTTGAACGGATTCAGTTTTCAAGTCTGTTCTCGGGAAAATTGTTCCTTTATTTATCTCAAGTAAATGCCCTGGATAGATCTCCCCACAAGTACACCCTTTTTGAAATTTTATCCAAGGATTTGCTGGAGGATTTTATGGCGTAAGTATTCAAACCCTGCATGAGAGAGAATGGTCCTCTTAGACTTCGACATTTCGGTGTTTCAGCACCCGGGGTACCTAAGTGCGAGTTCCCTTGTACTCGCAAGTCCCGAAACCCCGACATGCAAAATCCCAAAATGACAGCATGTAGCTAAATCCCGATATTTTGGTATTTCGGTACCCGAAATACCCAAGGGCGAGTTCCCTTGTACTCGCAAGTCCCGAAATCCTGACTTGTGAAATCCCGAAAAGATAGAGTGTGGAGAAGTTATCATATTTCGGTATTTCAGCACCCGGGATACCTAAGTACGGGCCCCATGTACTCGCTAGTCTCAAAAACCTGACTCGGGAAATCCCAATGGAGGAAACCCCGAAATGGACTAGCATGGAAAGGTTATGATGTTTCGGAGTTTCGGCTTCCGGGAAACCCAAGTGCAAGACCTCCTGTCGTCGCACATCCCAATATCCCGATGGAGGAAATCCTGAAATAGTGGAGTATGTTTAGAGTTGTGATGTTTCGGTGTTTCGGCACCCGGGATACCCAAGGGTAAGTTCCCTTGTACTCGCCAATCTCGAAATCCCGATTTGCAAAACCCCAAAATGGAATAGCGTGGAAAGGTTATGATGTTTCGGAGTTTCGGCTCCCAGGAAACCCAGGTGCGAGACCTCCTGTCGTCGCACATCCCAATATCCCGATGGAGGAAATCCCAAAATAGCAGAGTATGTTTAGAGTTGTGATGTTTCGGTGTTTCGTCACCTAAGATACCCAAGGGTAAGTTCCCTTGTACTCGCCAATCTCGAAATCCTGATTTGTGAAACCCTGAAATGGACTAGCGTGGAAAGGTTATGATGTTTCAGAGTTTCGGCTCCCGGGAAACCCAGGTGCAAGACCTCCTGTCGTCGCACATCCTGATATCCCGATGGAGGAAATCCCGAAATAGCAGAGTATGTTTAGAGTTGTGATGTTCTGGTGTTTCGGCACACGGGATACCCAAGGGTGAGTTCCCTTGTACTCGCCAATCCTGAAATCCAGATTTGCGAAACCCCGAAATGGACTAGCGAGGAAAATTTATGATGTTTCGGAGTTTCGGCTCCCGGGAAACCCAGGTGCAAGACCTCCTGTCGTCGCACATCCCGATATTCCGATGGAGGAAATCCTGAAATGGTGGAGTATGTTTAGAGTTGTGATGTTTTGTTGTTTCGGCACCCGAGATACCCAAGGGTAAGTTCCCTTGTACTCGCCAATCCCGAAATCCCGATTTGCAAAACCCTGAAATGGACTAGCGTGGAAAATTTATGATGTTTCGGAGTTTCGGCTCCTGGGAAGCCCATGTGTGATACCTCCTGTCCTCACATATCGTGAAATCTCGATAGTCAAACTCCCAAAATGGATTAGCACATATAGTTTTTTTGTTTCGTGATTTCGGTACCCGGGATTCCTAAAGGTCAGTTTTCCTCGTATTCGCCAGGTGTGAAACTCCGATGGATGAAACCCCAAAATGAATTTGACGGATATAGGGTTTTCGGTGTTTCGACACCCGTGAAACCGAAGGGTAGGAACCCCTCGTCCTCTTACATCATGAAATCCCAGTTTTCGAAGTCCCGAAATGCGAAAGGCACCTCTTGGCCTAGCCCGGGGTCACAGCCGACAAACACATGAGAGTAAATCCTATGTTTGGTGCGGGAGTTGACACGACGGATATTCAATGAAAGAACCAGTGAGTTGGTGTGGTGAAGGTCCCGATTGGAAGACCTAGCCTACGCTAGAACCTCGTAGGAATTTGGGGATTCTGTTCCTCGGTAAAAAGGGGGAAAAAAGATGAAAAATATTAGTTCCCTTGGTGGGTGTGTTACATCCCTACTGTACAATGTGTTATCCACCAGTGGATTTTCCCCACCATCCTCAATTCTGACTCCTGATAAGAAAGGAGTCGGGGCATACTTATAGTCTATCATGTGAAATCTCTCAAGGAGATCTCGTGCATACTTGGCCTGAGACATTTTTATGCCTAATGCATCTTGACTGATCTCGAGTCTGTCATCAAGAACTTGTCCTACATAATCCTCTTGACTGCAACAATCGTTGAAGTTGAGAAACCAGTGTGTCAGCACTAGAAGTCACACTTAGACTGCTATAAGTGAAAGCATAATACCCATCAGAATGTAAAGATAAATGTTTATAAAAGGTGGAAAATGGATGGAAAACTCAGTTAAATATGTCAATCACAGATAAATCCATACAATATACACCAACAAACAAGGCCTTGAAATAGCTTCAGATCATGTTTTAAGAGATAAAGTGATAGATGGAAGAATTTACAAGGAAAGTGTAATATGCATATCATTTACATCAAGTAACACTGACACACATATGAAGAAAATGCTCTGAAATAAGAACCTCTTACAACCAAAGAGAAATTACTCTGATACACTTGCGTACAATATTACAATAGATCCTTTTTTGCAATAAAGAAACAACCAGTCAGATGAATCATTCACATAGACTATAATCAAAGTAAGTAATGGTAGAAGTGTCCTCAGACACACACTTTTATTAAATCGGAAAAGAAATTGCATATGATAATTTGCAAGAGTTTACACTCGAACAACTCAACACTCTTGCAATGAGCTATATATAAGCTAAATGTCCTAACAAACTCTAGTTATGGATCACTTATTAAATAAACAAGTGTCCATTTACACCAAATGCTATATTAACAATATTCTAACTATACTCCTAATTTAGAGCCTAAGATACAACACCTTTCTAGAGTCATATCTTTTACAACAATACTCTATTTCTAAATGTCTCCATTTATTAATTAAATATTCTAGATTATTAATTTAATATTCTAAATTAATAATCATTTTATTCTAACTTTTTAAACTATGATATTTGTATTTTGGATTATCTAACATTCCCCCCTATGATCCAAATATACATTACAATAGATACCAAGTTCATCCCTGAACTTAGTAAAATTTATTCTGCCAAGGGGTTTCGTGAAAATGTCAGAGATCTAATCTTTTGAAGGACAATAAATTGTCTTGATGACATCCTTTGCAATCAGTGATATGATGTGATGATACTTGGTGTCCACATGCTTTGTCTTTGAATGAAAAATTGGATTCTTGGCAAGCTTAATGGTTGACTGGTTGTCGATGAATAATGATGTAGCTTCTATTTGAGAAATTCCCAAGTCCTGCAAAAATCTGTGTAACCAAACAATTTCACATGTTGCTTCCCATGCTGAGATGTATTCTGCTTCTGTTGTAGAAGTGGCAATTGTAGCTTGTTTCTTACAATTCCAAGACACTTCTATTGAACCCATGTTCATTAAATAACCTGATGTTGATGCTCGATCATCAATACTTCCGGCAAAGTCGGCATCACAAGATCCACCAAGTACAAAATTTTTAGTCTTTTTTTAAAGAAGAACAAAATATTTTGTTCCTTGGATACATCTAAGAACTCGTTTTCCTGCATTCCAGTGATTGTCCCATGGTTGTTGCATAAAACATGAAAGAATACTGACTGCATAATATAGATCTGGTTGAGTGTTTGTCAAATAAATCAAGCTGCCAATCAACTGTCTATAAATAGTGTTGTCTACCATTTCCCCCCCTTCAAATTTTGAAAGTTTCAAGTGTTGTTCCATAGGGGTAAGAGATGGTTTGCAATCCTGCATTCTAAACCGGTGAAGAACTTATGTTGTATACTTACTTTGAGAAATTAAAATATGATGTGGACGTTGGAAGACTTCAATTCCAAGATAGTAGTGAAGTGACCCCAAATCTGTCATCTTAAAACCTGTATGTAACTCCTTTTTCACCTGTGAAATATGATCATCATTGTTTCCTGTAATGATCAAATCATCTACATACATAACAAGAATCATCGGATATGGACCCTGTTGACGGATATACAAAGTATCATCAGATTCACTTCGTTGAAAACCAACTTTCCGAAGGTATTCATCCATTTTGGTATACCAAGCTCGAGGAGCTTGCTTTAACCCATATAAAGCCTTGATTAATTTGTAGACTTTGTGTTCTTGCCTTTCAATTTCAAAACCTGGTGGTTGTTGCATATATACATCTTCTTGTAAGTCTCCATTGAGAAAAGCACTTTTTACATCCATTTGATGAACTTTCCAACCTTTATGAGCGGCCAATGCAAGTGTTAATTGGATGGTATTCCATTTAGCTATAGGAGCAAAAGTTTCCTCATAATCAATGCCTTCCTGCTGCAAAACCTTTAGCCACAAGTCGTGCTTTATACTTTTCAATTTCTCCATGTTGGTTTTATTTAATTCTGTAAACCCATTTGCATCCGATGGGTACAACACTTGTAGGACAATCAACAAGTTTCCAAGTGTTGTTATCAATTACTACTTGATACTCTTCAACCATAGCCTATTTCCATTCTTTATGTTTTACTACTTCTTTGTATGTGGAAAGTTCAGTAAAATCATTTGCAACCAAAGAAAAATTTCCTTCACTGTTGTGTCATCCCCTTGTTCCTATTTTATTTTGCTCATCATGCCTTACATCTTTCAAAAGTTGAACTGCCCATTTTGGTAGTTGTTGTTCACTTGTTTGGGGTTTGAATTCCCATTATTGTAAATTGGATTAATGTAAACTGACGTTTGTCGATCAGTTGAATATTCTAGAGGTGGAGAATCATTGTCAGATGAACTATCGCTGCTAGGAGAGTCTGATGAACTATTGGAAGACCCAAATGATGTTGTCGAAGTAAATGGACTGGATGTAGCATCGTTAGATGAAGGAAAATCAAGTTCATACCAATTATGTGAATTTGGTTGACTTTGCACTTTTCCTTTTCTTTGATTGCCTTTAGTTTCTAACTTTTGAAGAAGACTTTATATTTCTTCAGCACTCTTACTTTCGGTTTCATCAAAAATTACATCCCTGCTTACAATAAATTTTCCATTGGACAAAAGTCGGTACCCTTTCTTCTCATCAAAATACCCAATCATTGTGCATTTTAAGCTTCTTGAGTCAAGCGTAGTTCATTTTTCTTTCGAAACTAAGGCATAACATACTGATCCAAAAACTCAGAGATGTTTAACTCGAGGTTTGAAACCAAACCATGATTCATAAGGTGTGATTTCGTCCAAAGAAGCAGTTGGAGATCTGTTCCTTAAGTAGATATTTGTATGGATTTATTTTTCCCAATATGTAGAACTTAACTTTTTAAAGCTTAACATGGATGTTTCCATTCCTAAAAAGGTGTGATTCATTCTTTCTACGACTCCATTTTGCTGAGGAGTGTAGAAATTTGTAAGATGTATTCTTATCCCATTGTCTGTGCAATAAGTTTTGAATTCATTAGAAGTGAATTCCCCTCCATTATTTGTCCTGAGAGTGTCGATCTTTTCTTTAACTTTGTTTTCAACAAGTTGATGAAAAATCTTAAATTTTTCAAAAACTTATGACTTTTGCTTCAAGAAGTAAACCCAAGCCATTCTATTGAAATCATCAATAAAGAGAAAAAAATATTTTCAACCACCTAAAGAAGTTTGTAGTGGTCCACAAACATCACTATGAACTAGTTGCAACCACCTATTTGCACGCTATGAACTTGTTGGAAAACTCTCTTGGCTTTGTTTTCCATAAATGCAAGCTTCACATTTTGTATTTTCCTTTTTGAAAGTTGGAAGTTCCTTAACCATCCCTTGTTTTTGCAATTGAGAGAGACTTTCAAAGTTGAGATTTCCATATCTCACATGCCACAATATTATAGGTAAAATACTTGTACTTACTTCTCCTGCAAAGACAGAATGTCTTGGAATAACTATCCCTTTCATCCTTAATAGTTTTCCATATTCATAACTTGTCATCACTGTTTTCATATTTTGTTTGACTGAATTAAACTTAACTAATCCATCTTCCATAATCACCTGATGTCCTACTTGTCGAATCGTGACTAAAGACAACAAATTATTTTTAAAGGTTGGTACATACCATACATTTGAAATCATTATTTCTCCAATATCAGGTAACTAAACTTTAACTACACCTTTTCCATAAGGAGTATGTTTGGTATTATCTACAAGAAAGACAGAATTAAGATGGAATTCTTGAAAATTCCAAAAGAAGTCACGTCTGAAAGTCATGTGTTGAGATGCTCCTGAATTTAGAATCCAAGCATATTCATAATCACTTTGAAAATCAGTGGAAATCTGTAATGTTGAAGATCAGGTAAAGACATATTTTGAACCATCATCATCCCGATCATTTGCAAACTATGTTGTGTTTTGATGAAACTTGGAAATTTTATCAATGGAAGTTCGACAATCTTCTACATAATGACCAACATTGTTACATCTTCTACAAACAATTTGACTTAAATCTCTTCCTCTACCTGAATTCTGTCCTCTACCTCTACTTTGACCTCTGTGTGGAGTTTGTCCTCTACCTTGACTGTTGCCTTGAAAATAGCCTCTGCCTTGACTATTTCCTCTTCCTTGAAAATACCCTCCACCTTGATTGTTTCCTCTACCTTGAAAATACCCTCTGCCTTGGTTGTTTCCTCTTCCTTGAAAATTACTCCTGTCTGAAAACTTGTTTTCTCTACTTTGGCTTCGACCACAACCTTGTACAAAATGTCCTCTTCCTCTGCTTCTAGAACTGTCAGTTGAAGATTTACTTGTGTTGGCCTCTGTGAAAAAAAAATCTTCCCCAACTTTCTTTTTCTTTCCAAAAGTTTTGTTGTGTTGAGCTAACATTTCACTTAGCTCATGAAACATAAGCTTGTCTAACTTTCCAGTTACTTGTAAAGTTTCCAAAAAATGTTTATAGGAAGAAGGCAATCCAACAATTAAAATTGTGGTCATGAAACTACCATCTACTGCTTGAAAACCAACATTTAGTATTTCTTGCTTAATGTTCTTAAGTCTGGAAATATATTCATGTACATCACCTTCTTCAGTCAATTTTTGTTGGAGCAACTTTAATTGAAGATCAACTTTCTTTGATTTAGGCTGAGTATCAAATAAATCCTTAAAAACTTTCAAAGCAGACCATGCATCAGTATTATTTTCAATGTGAACATACATCTCATCATTAACTGAAGATTTAATGAGTGTTAATGCTTTGGCACTTTTAACTTCCCATTTTGCTAATGTAGATGCATCTGTAGGCTTATTTGGCTTAGTATCTTCATTACATATATCACTCCAAAGTTCATTGTAAATAAGAGTACTTTCAATGAGGCATTTCCATGTCTTGTATGATTTTGTGCCTTCAAGTTTATCGAAGTCAGAGAACAAATTAATTAACTTCGACATTGTAGTGTTGAATCTTCGCACCAAAAAAGAATCAAGCAAAAAAATATCAAGATGAGAAACACACCACATGCATCACACACAAAAAAATGATCTATCAAGGCTTGGCCTTGACCCTCGTATAGTCGTTGAAACAGGAGAAAAATGACAGATCTTGGCACTTGGCTCTAGTCAAATTTCAAGCAACTTTCAAAATTTTACTCCTGACAATGCTCTTGCAAATTTACCCCCCCTCAAAGTAAAAATTACTTTGAGTTACAAAAAATTTGTGACCAAAAAAAAATCACTTGATATGCTTGTATCCTTTGATATACCTGCAAGTAAACCCTTTCCAGCAAAGTCTTTTGATTGGTATTCCTCAGTGGATGCTTGGCGATGAAGAACAAGTTATCTCCAACTAAGTCACAAAAGATAGTCCTGGAGCACCAAGAGGTCAATCCTAGACAATAGAGTCGTTGAAAGAAATAATGGTACTTCACTATTGCCTTTGAAAAGAGCAAGTAACAATAATAAGACAATTCACATGTGGAAATAAAACTATCAATAATCAAGAAAAATTTGAAATGTTCTTAATTATCAATATGTTCAAAGGAACAACGAATTATTCTTCAGGCATTTCCCAACACATCGTGCATCAGATTCACAGTGACAAACAATTGTGCACTCCATCCTTTAAGAAACATACATGCACCATTTTCCTAAGAGCGTTGGTATTGTGTAGCCTCTGACTGTTGACGAGTAGCACCTTCAACGTTCTGGTCGGCATATATTGATCCTATGTTTTTTTTAAACCACGTGCACCCTTCCAAACCTCTGATCTAATTTACAAATATAAATACAAGTTGATCTCAAGCCACTTCTCTCTTGGTGCTTGTGAAGGGACTTAGTATGAAATTTATAAGATCTCTTGTGAACAGAGTGAAGACAAAAAGTTAAGTGCTCTTAGTAAAGGCGTTATTACAGTGAATATTGAAGGTGCAGTCGGTTATTACCCATCACGCTCAGGACTCAACTTAATCATCATTCGACTAAAATATGACTTAACTCATTCGACTGAGCTAGCCTTGGTTGTGTTTAAGGAACAAAATTAAAAAAAAAAATCAAAAAATTTCAAAACTTTTCAAAACCTAGATCACTTATGAATCGCGCAAGTCCTTTCAGTGCCCACAGAGATTGCATTCACTCTAATCACAATAGCAGCTGCAGATTTGAATCTCATTGGAGCCTATACAATGAAAGTCAACTGCAAAACTGTACATTACTACATGCTTCCTGAAAGGATCAATTTTCTGATGGAGTGCGCTCGGGACAACAAAAAAAACGTTACCTGTGTTTATCTGATTCGACAGGTTGGACCATTCATGGAAAATTTACTAACGGAATGTGCCCACGTTTTTCCTTTGCCTGTAGAGCTGGAATCTCTTCCTCTGATCAGCTAATCTCCTATTCAATTCAGATGCATTACTGGAGCTCTGATACCACAATAATGGTAGAAGTGTCCTCATACACACACTTTTATTAAATAGGAAAAGAAATTACATATGAGAATTTGCAAGAGTTTACACCCGAACAACTCAACACTCTTGCAATGAGCTATATATAAGCTAAATGTCCTAACAAACTCTAGTTATGGATCACTTATTAAATAAACAAGTGTCCATTTACAATAAATTCTATCTTAACAATTTTCTAACTATACTCCTAATTTAGAGCCTAAGACACGACACCTTTCTAGAGTCATATCTTTTAAAACAATACTCTATTTCTAAATGTCTCCATTTATTAATTAAATATTCTAGATTATTAATTAAATATTCTAGATTATTAATTTAATATTCTAAATTAATAATCATTTTATTCTAACTTTTTAAACTATGATATTTGTATTTTGGATTTTCTAACAGTAAGACAACAAAATATGATCAAGAAAAGAGAGACCAATTTCCACTATTCAAAGTATCTTGGATCTAGTCCATACAACAAGGAGAAAAATATGTTACAAAAACAATATCAAAATAAGATTTCTCAGTCACACCATTTGAACCTCTCCTAAGTCTTACAATGCTCTTTAAATAGCCTAAACTATCATTGCCATATTTACAATTCTCCTTACAACTTCCTCATAGGATCCATGTGCCTAAGGGAAGCGTGGCAACATGTGTACAACAGAAAAGAAACCAATTGTTATTTTCAAGGATGATGTTGGCAACGTTTGCAACATTCTTTAATAGTTGATTATGTGTCCATAAGAATGCATATTCTTTAGGCATGTGGCCTCCCAGATCGTAACTAACCTTCAAAGTGTTGGTGGGAATTCATCTTGACAGTTGGAAGCCTTCATTTCCTCCAAAATCCCCAAAAACCTAAGTTTGCAGCGCAACGCTGCAAACTATCCTGAAACAACCAATTCACAGTGCCAATGGTTCTAGGGGCTCCAAACTTTCCTGTAGTGACTTGTTTCACTTTTTCCAATGTGTTATGACCTCAAAACTAATACCATGTATCCATATATTCTTCATAACTTCATAACCTTGATATATAACTGGGTAAAGACACCAAAACTGATAGTTATGGTTCAAAATTTATATCCATCACCAAAAATGTTGTACAGGCATATAAAAGAAACTTTGACCAAAAATGATGTTGATTTTGGGAAGATAAATGTCTTTATCTTTTAGTTCGGGAGCTTCCTATGGTAGCAACCTTGGCTACCATGTCTAGGTTTCTCTTTTCCAACTCTTCTTTGAAAGCCTACAACTTTGCCTTCAATTTCCTGATTTGAGCTTGATGGGATATGTTCTGCCTATAGAGATTCCTGAGCTGCCTGTGAAGGGGTAGGAATATTTTATCCAGGAACCTTGCCTTATAAATGGTCTCATGATATATTCCCAGCATCCCCTTAATATTCTTCCTAGAATCCAAGTCTTCCTTCTTCAACTTATCAACTTCAACTCTTGCTTCTTTGAGCTGCCTCTTGAGCCTCCTGAAAGTGGGATTGCTTTCATGATGAGGAGTAGTGATATCAAAAACTTCAATAGGCTTCTTTGAAGATTGATATTTTCCTTTCTGTTGGGATGAGGCCTTTGCTACATCATCCTTCACAAGGACACGTTTCTTATTTGTTTCTATAGTAAAAGGCCTCCCAGGTTTAACCTTGTCTGTAACAATGGATGAGGAAAAACAAGTTTTTTTCCTTTCAAGCCTCTGGGTTTGCTTGAAGGAACCTCCATAGGGATAGGGCCTGCCATTGGTGAATTTCCTCTATCTATAGGTTGTGAAGGACCTCCTACTTTTGCTTCATAAGTGGCTTTGTCATCTTTATCACTCATAGTCACCCTTTTTCTCTTGCTAGCTTCTGAATTCACAATCTTCCCAATAGGAGTAGGACTTTGTATCTTGGACTCTAGAGTGGCGGAAACATCTAACTGAAACTATGATGAAGTCAAGAAGGTTTCCCAATCAATGTTTGTCTTCCTCAATTATTCCATTACTAACATATTAATAAGGCTAGAGTGAAAGACACTGGTGTCTACTTGCTTTGACTTGGCTTGAACTCGGTCAGACATCTTACCAATGCTTCTAAAAAGATAAAATGGGAGGTTCATGGATTATTTTCCTGTGAAGTGTAACAACAAATTGATGTGGTATTGGTACACCATGTTGATCTAAAAAGGATCCATAAAAGACTAAGGATAACTCATAATTCGCAGAAGCACCTCAGGAAGCTCAGAATGACCTCAACAAATAGAGAAAGGGAGAAAATTCAAAGTCCTCAAAACTCATTGAAATTGGCATCATCGCGAAGAGCGCGTCACAATATTTCCAATGACGTAAACAGATCATCAAACAGAGTTACAGATCAAAAGATATTCACAGTCAAAGTTTTGGTCAACCTAGTCCAGTCAGTAGGGATGAGTCAACATCTGTACTGTTGATGTCAGCATCAATATGAATGATGTCAACATCTGTACAGGGTATGTGGTACATAAAAAGGGTGACACATTTCATTCTTATGTCAGCATGACATCAACGTGATGACGTGGTAGCACCAGAGGCTGCCACGTGTCACTTGATTTTGAACTTTTTCGGTCAGTTCGTGGACCAATGGGGAAGTGCCACGTGGCAGTTCGTACATCTATGTGGAATATCTTACAACTTCCTGGCAAGTGACATGGCAGACACGTGGCATCCGTACAATACATGGCAGGCTGACGTGGCAGACAAGTGACATGGAAGGATGACTATGCAAGTGGATGACGTGGGCCAATGAGTGGCTGCCACGTGGCCCAGTCATGGGCTGTCACATGGTAGCAGGAAAATTCCCAATGAGGGCCAGCAACCGAAAATCCAAAAATAAAAAATAAAAATGGGTTGGTTGGCGCCAACCCCCATTCCTCCAAAATTGTACAACATTCTTCCACATCCAGCATTGCAAACAACTAGTCTGCCAAAGTTGTAGGTGGTTCCACCATATCTGGTGGTAACCCGCCATATATAGTCGAGGCATAATCCGTGGGAGTAATAAATGGTATGTGGTTGTAATAGTATACCCAAAAGGGGAGGCCCATGGGCTTGACACCGAGACCTCCCCAACCATAGACTTTAATAATCCATACGCCAACCGTTAGGCCAACACCTTCGTTGGTAAATTTCGCCTATTTTTTAATTTAAAAATTGAATCTTCCCAATGCAGGGGGGAAGGCGCGCACACCAGTCTGTACTAGGCATTGGTTTTGATGCAGGAACATAGTCATTAATGAAGGTTGCAGGCATGGAAACCAAGACGATATTTCTCTTGGGTCGGGAAGTGCCAGACTCAGATCAAGGTGTGGAGACAGTCGTTTTTGGGTAATTCAACGCCACAAATTCAGTGGTGTTGTTTTTTTTTTTTTCTGATCTGAGAAAAGATTTTGCAGCTTAACTCTAGAATGAAGTATACTTATGTATTTTTCCAAATTCTTTTGTTGAGTTAATAAAAAGGCCTACCTATTTGAGAGCAGGATCCAGAGATGTAGTCCACCAGGGACGAACTTCGTTATCAAGTTTTCTATGTTCAGATATGATGCATATGTCTCTATATTATTTATTTATTCCATATTTATGGTGCACTTCATTTTATGCTCATTTAATACAATTCTTTAATAAGTCACATCAATGAAAAGATNAGGGACGAACTTCGTTATCAAGTTTTCTATGTTCAGATATGATGCATATGTCTCTATATTATTTATTTATTCCATATTTATGGTGCACTTCATTTTATGCTCATTTAATACAATTCTTTAATAAGTCACATCAATGAAAAGATCCTGGATCATGTTGGTATCAGAGAAGTAATCTTTGACTTGAATTGTTGAGTGTAAATGCTTACTAGGGCCAAGCATAAACAGGGTGAAGGAACTCTTAAGAATTTCAATCCTGAAGTTGGTCGTGCATCCTGAAGGAAGAAAATGGTTGAAGAGGACAAGCGTGATGAACAGGAGAAAAAATTCCATATGGTATTCTATCGCATGTCAGAAATGGTCGAGTGAATGTATGGAGACTACAAGAAGAGGATGAAGAAGAAAGGGAAGAAAAAGGAAGCACAAGCAGATGATAATGCTTCAATGAATCAAGAGGTTGGAGGAGACCCTCCTGAGCCTCCATCTTCACCATCGAGTTCTAGCTCTTCTTCCTCTAACCATTCTCATCATTCTCATCATTCTAGCCATAAAACTTCTTTTAAGAAACCATTATTAAAGCTTGATGTAAAATTTGCTTTACCTGTGTTTAATGGAGATGTTAATCCTGAAAAGCTAGATAATTGGATCCGACGGGTTGAAGTATATTTCCATGTTCAACAAATTGATGAAGAGGAAGTTAAAGTGCAATTGGCCTCTCTTCGGTTGGAAATCACTACTCTCATATGGTGGGAGAGAAAACTTCAAGACAGAAGCAAGCGTGGTAATATTCTTTCCTCGTCGTCGGAATTTAAATCAGCAATAAGGAAGCAATTTTATCCATTGGGTTATTTACATAAAGCAATGATGGAATGGAAAACTTTAAGACAAAGTAAAGGTCAAACTGTACAAATTTTCACGAAAGAATTTAGGAAGAAATCTCTTGCATTAAACATTCCTTTAGATTCTTATGAAACTTTAATGAAGTATATTGGCGCACTTTACAATTATATTTGTCATACTTTACTATTGTTTAACCCCACTAATATTGACGAAGTTTGTGTGCAAGCCACTCACCTTGATAACAAGGGAAAGCATGTTCAAGAAGATCCCACAAAGAAACCTCCCAATCTCCCACATAAGCAGTTTAAAAAGTTTAAAAGGACAGACAAAAAGACCGCCATTGCAAAGAGGGAAGAAGGAAAGCCATCTTGCACTCATTGCAAGAAGAATGGTCACTATGATGAACACTCTTGGAAATTAAATCCATAGAAAATACTAAAACATTTCGGTGGAAAGGGGAAGATAAAGACCGTTGCTACAATGCAACAAGATCTTGGTTTCGATTCAGGAGACAAAGAAAAGATCACAGTGGTTGGAGTACATGGTAAAGATTCCCTTCATGCTAGTTTAAATTCCAATAATGAATCTCATGATTATGAAAGAAAGAGGAATGAATTGTTTCACATAAGAGTTGTATCTAAGAACACTAAGATAGATACATTATTTGATTCAGGTTCCCAAGTAAACTTGATATCTGAAGCACTTGTCAAAAATATGGGTCTTGAAACTAAACCACATCCAAAGCCTTATCCTCTTGGTTGGGTATGTGATAAAGAAAAACTTAATGTCACCAAGCAGTGTAGAGTCATATTTTCTATTGCTTCAAATTTGATTGATGAAGTGGATTTGGATTTTGTATCACTTCATATATGTGGCATAGTGCTAGGGAGTCCTTATCTTTATGATAGGAAAGCAATCTTCTTTCATCATGAGAACAAATATCACCTTACTAAAGGGGGAGTGGAATATATTGTTAGAGCCCACAACATGAGGGTAAACACCACACTTGTTAGTGCAAGGAAAATGAAGAGACTCATAAACACTAATAAGAGATATGTACTCATGGTCATAAGGGAAAAGGATGTCAGAAAATCTAACGCCTTCCAAGGATGTGATCCTTCTCATAAGAAAGAATTAATTGATATTGTTTCTAAGTATGATGATATTTTTCAGGAACTGAATGGATTACCTCCTAAGAGGGAAATCCAACATGAAATACATCTGCAGAAGGATTCTCCTCTTCCTAATGTGGGCATGTACAAGATGTCAGTTGTAGAGATGGCATATATAAAAAAAAACAGGTACAAGGCTTATTGGATAAAGGGGTCATCATGCCCAGTTCATTTCCTTATGGTTTTCCGATCGTGAAGGTGCCAAAGAAGGATGGAACATGGCGAATGTGTGTCGATTATCGAGCCTTAAACAAAATCACGGTGAAAAATCGATACCCTCTTCCTTGTATAGATGATTTACTTGATTAATTAAATAATGTTGTTTATTTCACTAAGTTGGATTTGCGGAGTGGATACCATCAGATCAGGGTTGCAGAATAGGATGCATGGAAAACTACCTTTAAAACCAAACATGGATTGTTTGAGTGGTTAGTTATGTCGTTTGGTATTTGTAATGCTATGACAACCTTCATGTAGGTGATGAATGATGTATTCAGGAAATTTCTAGATGATTTTGTAATTGTGTATTTAGACGACATTCTTATAATTAGTGGGACTTGGGATGAACATGTAAGGCATGTAAAGCAAGTATTAGATACTTTGCAAAGGGAAAACTTTTATGTAAAATTGTCCAAATGTGAATTTGGCAAGACTGCACTTGTGTACTTAGGTCATATTGTAGGAGGAGGACAATTGAAAATTGATCCTTCCAAGATTGATGTAATTGTAAATTGGCCCGAGCCCAAAAGTGTAACCGAAGTATGAAGCTTCCTAGGTGCAGTCTAGTACTGGAGGAGATTAATTTAAAACTTCTCATTTATTGCAGCTCCTTTGCATGCCTTAACCAATGTGAAGAACACTTTTCAGTGGGGAGCAAAACAAAAAAATGCCTTCATCACTTTGAAGGAAAGTATCAGTACCACACTAGTATTAGCACTGTCGAATCTTCAACAGCCTTTTGAGATCGAGATAGATGCCAGTGGATACACCATGGGTGAAGTATTGATGCAATATTGTAAGCCTATCTGTTACCACTCTGAAACTTTTAACCAAGCTATTGTTAACTATCCTACATATGATAAAGAGTTGTATGCATTAGTTCAAAGCATAAAGAAATGGAAGCACTACTTGTTAGGGAAGGAAACAATCACACATACATATCACCAACCCTTACAGTATCTCCAAGCACAAACCAAGATGCAACAATCTCGGCATTACATATGGATGGGTTTTCTTCAACAGTTTCATTTGGTAATCAAATACAAAAATGGTACAAGTAATAAGGTAGCTGATATGTTTTCTAGACCTCCTATTGTTGCTTCTATTATTTTGAAGAATGATTCTTTATCTCATGATAGCTATGTGGAACAATATGTTCCTGATGAAGATTTTAAAGAGGTATTTGAGAAGCTAACCCATGGTGCACAGGTAGAGAACTATTGTCTGCAGGGAAAAATACTCTACCATCTTGGAAAGCTTTGTATTCCTACAAGTGAACAAGTCCATGTAATACAAGAAGCTCACACTTCTCTTGTGTCTGGGCATTTTGGGGTAGGAAAAACTATGGCTCATCTGCAAAGGTTTTGTTATTGGCCTCAGATGAAAGGAATTGTAACTAAGTATGTAAAGGGGTGTGTGATGTGTTCTACTTGTAAGCCCACTAATACAAATTGGGGCTATACTCACCACTTTGTGTTCCATCCCATCCATGGGAGAGTATCTCCATGGATTCTGTAGAGGGTTTACCAATGTAGAAAAGGGGTCATGACTATTTGTATGTTGTAGTGGATAGGTTTAGCAAGATGTGTATCTTGATGCCATGTAAAAATTAGATCACTGCTACACAGATTGCTAATCTCTTCTTTCAGTATGTTTGGTTTCACTTTGGGTTACCCACATCCATTGTCTCGAATCGGGATACTCGATTCCTTGGATATTTTTGGGAAAACTTGTGGATAACGATGGACACCATTGAAGAGAAGAATTGCTTTCCATTCATATACCAATGGAAAGACAGAGGTTGTTAAGCGAACATTGGTACTTGTTCTTCAAGTCTACTATAGCAAGCATCCCAAGTTATGGGATGAAAAAATACCCTATTTACAACATGCTTATAATCGAGCCTTACATTCTTCCACTCAGTGTTCTCCATTTGAGACATGTTTTGGATATTTACCTAAGGTCCTTTTGGACTTGATGTATGGGAGAGATGTTGATTCAAATGAATAAATAAATGAAGACAAGGCCCACAAGTTCATTCAAAGGATCCAACAGGTACACCAAGCAGTCAAGGAACAGTTGGAGAAAAGTCAAGCACAATATAAAGCTCAACATGACAAGCATAGGGTTGATCATCAGTTCCAGGTTGGAGACCAGGTATGGATTCACATCAGAAAGGAAATATTGAAGGGTGAAGGCAAGAAAATCAAGCCCATCCGATATGGACCCTTCACTATTTTGGAGAAAATCGGTACCAATGATTTTCATTTAGATATTCCACCATATATGCAAATTTACTAAGTTGTAAATGTGTAAAACTTGAAAAAAAATTATCCTCCCATGATCATGGATCAAGGTGAGGAAGTTTCAATACCTTCAGTTGATGAGTTTTCTCCTGAGTACTTGGACGAGTTGAAGGAAGATATCATCCTAGACAGAAGGATGAGGACTTCACGCAGGGGTGATGTTGATTATCTTCGAGTAGGCTTAAAGGGCACACATCCAAGCAAGGAAAAGTGGATTGAGAAATACAAGGTGAGGGAACTCTTCCCTCACTTATCCGTTAATTTATGAAATCTTTTGGTGGTCCAAAAGGCTCTCAATGGGAAGGCGTGATCCAAAAGGATCTAGAGAAGACTAAGGATAACTTAGAATTCACAGAAGCACCTCGGGAATCTCATAATGGCCTCAACAGATAGAGAAAGGGAAAAACTTCAAAGTCCTCAAAACTCGGTGAAGGCATCATCGCGAAGAGCGCATCACAAGATTTCCAACGACATAAACATGTCATCAAACAGAGTTACGGTTCAAAAGATATTCGTGATCAATTTTTTGGTCAACCTAGCCCAGTCAGCAGGGATGATTCAACATCCATACTGCTAATATCATCATCGGTACGGATGACGTCAGCATCTGTATAGGGTATGTGGCACACACATAGGGCGACATGTGTCATGATGATGTAATCATGATGATGTGGAAGCACCAAAGGCTGCCACATGTCACTTGATTTTGTACTTTCTTGGTCAGTCCGTGGACCAATGGGGAAGTTCCACGTGGAAATCTGTGCAACCACGTGGTAGATCGTACAACCACCTGGCAGGTGATGTGGTAGACATGTGGCATCTGTACAATATGTGGCAAGATTATGTGGCAGACAGGTGTTAAGGCAAGATGACTATGCAAGTGGATGACATGGGATAATGAGTGGTTGACACATGGTCGAGTCATGGGTTGCCACGTGGCAGTGGGAAAATGCCCAATAAGGGCCAACAACTGGAAATCCAAAAATAAAAATAAAAATAGGTTGGCTGGTGCCAACCCCCAATTCGCCAAAATTATACAACATTTCGCCACATCCAGCATAGCAAACAACCAGCCCGCCAAAGTTGTAGGCGGTTCCACCATATCTGGTGGCAACCCATCATATATAGTTGAGGCATAATCCGTAGGAGTAATAAATGGTATGTTTTTGTAAAAGTATACCCAAAAGGGGAGGCTTGCGATCTTGACCCTGGGACCTCCCCAACCATAAACATTAATAAGCCATTTGCCAACCATTAGGCCAACGGCCTCCGTTGGTAAAATCCGCCTATTTTTTATTTAAAAATTGAATTTTCCCAATGCATGGGGGAAAGGCACGCGCACCAATCCGTATTGGACATGGATTTTGATGCAGGAACACAATCATTAATGCAGGTTGTAGGACAAAAAATCAAGACGAGATTTCTCTTGGGCCTGGAAGTGCTAGACTCAGATCAAAGCATGGAGGCAGTCGTTTTTGGGTAATTCGACACCACAATGTTGTTTGTTTTCTAAACTGAGGAAATATTCTTCATCTTAAATAAAAAATGAGGTATACTTATGTATGTTTCCAAATTCTTTTGTTGAGTTAATAAAAAGGCCTGCCTATTATCACTCCAAGAGTCTCTTTAGGTTGCAGCTCAAGAGAGCCTTGTAACTTTATCAAAATTATTAAAGATTTATTTAGAAAATGGAACAAAGTGAATACCTCACACACTCAATCTTTAATTCAATATAGATTTGGATAAATCGGGACAAAACAAGGCCACCAAAAGGGTACTGCTCAGAAAGTTGTTAACTGAGATGAATGAAAGAAACTAATTATATCAACAATACCACATTCATCAATAATGTATGTGATAGTTCAAGTATAAATAGAAAATGAATTATGACTCTATGTTTATTTATGCAGAGATAATAAGGCAATTATCAATCACAGAATAAACATGGAAATGAACAATAGCTCAAGATCACAAGTACAGAAATGAAAGGTAAGAAGAAAGCATGAACAATATCCAATGGTAGAAACTTATCATTCCATGATATATTCAAAAAGGTATACATCACAAAAAGTACATATGAGAATTCAAGTTCAAACCCCTAATAGTGATGCCTCTATGGGATTAAATAGTGCTTACAATATGGTTTTCAGATCCCCAAAGGGTGGATGTCAATGACACTTTTTTAAAAGAAATCTACAAGATTGCAAAAGATAGGATTTTAGATCCTATTTTCAAGGGACAGATATCCCATCCTAATCCCAAGACTTTAGATCCACCTGAGCTTCCTAATGGGTGTAGGATACCATCATCATCAACCTCTGACAGTTGGAGCACTAACCCAATCTTTGACTGTTGAAAATCAAGTCGGACTTTGACCGAATCTTTCATACACAGAGCTTTGACGAGTTTTCATCACAACACATTGTGGAACCCTACTTTGCGCTACCAACTGGTTGTAGGAAACAATTTTAGGACACAGTGAGTGAACAGTCACTTTGAAGAGTGAACTAGGTGCTGCAAGGAGTTGATTTAAGCCTAACAATTCATGATATAACCTTTGTATCCCTGAAAACTTCAAAATTGTGACAAAATGTTTTTGTAAATGAAGACTTGTCTTGGTAAAAACATATTAATGTCAAGTATTGATACTGAGACTACTCAGACTTCATCTCAACAAATTCACCATACATATCCCCCTTTAAGATAACATAAAAATGGCTTTAGAATCTATCATCGATCACACAAAATTTTAAAACATCTTGAATTAATCATCAAGCTTGGGAGAACTAGAAGAGGAAATCTCCTTCAAGAAGATAGTCAAATTATTCTTACTAAGCATATTTTTGGCCAAGTATAAGTGCTACGTTAGCCTTCTATTCTCTGCTCTTAGACTGAGATTTTGTTTGTATATGTTTTCCAATTTATTCTTCTAAACCCTCTTTCCTCTGATGTTTTTCTTCAACTTATTGCATTCCTCTACCAGTTCATTTACTTGTCTGGTCAATTGTCTACCAAGTGTGATGTTTTCTTGATGTAATTTCTGATTATTTTCCTAGACCTCTTTAAGTTGACTGTCTGCCTCCTTGAACAATTGAGCCCAATCCTCTCTAGGTCCCTACTCTGCCTTTGAAGCTAGCTCTGGTGGAGAGTCTCTCAACTGGACTATGGATTCCAATGCTTCCCTTTCAAGAGGGGAAGCTTTCAATTTTGACAACTTAGCACTAGGCTTTACCATATCACTAATTTGAATAGATTCCTCTACTAAAACAAGCTTCCTCCTTGAATACCTTATGAGAACAGGTGTGTCAATTTCAGATTGGATAATTGGGGGATTGTCTTCAATTTCCATTTGAGGGATATCTACAAGAGGTTATTCTTGTTCTTCAATTAATGTGGCAAATCAATGTGGTAGTTTGATACAAATAAGAAGGTAGGACAATCCTTTCCTTCCTTCTTCAAATGTTCAAGAACTATAATTTTAATTAGAGCATGGTGGAAGATAGACTTTCGAATATTCTCGGGTTTTCTTTGTGCAAATGAAATCATCCTTTGCAAACTCTTGAAGAGGAAAAAGGATAAGTCTATCTATTTCTTACCAATGAAATGGAGAAGGAGCCTGAAATGGTACTGCAAAACCGAGTTGTAACTTCCTTCACATGTGAAAAACCTCTAAATGATTAATAACAGCTTGTCATATTCTTCTATTATCCATTTCCTGGGGACACCCTTCACTAGATCAGTTCCTCTATGTTCAGGTATGAGCACATATTGGCACCAATCTTCCTTTTCAATTTTCTTTTCTTTGAACCATTGTTCCCCTGTCCTAGGGATCTCTGTCACTTCAGCAATCATATCTACTGTCACATGGATTTCTAGTGGACCAATTTTTGTTTTTCCATCCTTGTAATTCTGTACAAAATCCCTTGATACCTCCATATGGTATCCTTGTCGTTTCGGGAAAAACGTCCAGCAACCCAAGCGTTTGAAAGAGTCGATGTGATTTATATCTTGCTCAATTAATGAAGTGTTTGTAGGCTCAAATATGACCAGGGAGCTTGACCTTTTCCTGGGAATGGGGTCCTTCCTTGGTGCCATGAGAGAAATGAAATCTTGCTCCAATTATCTTTGCGCAAGAAATGGTGAGGAAAAATATTTCAATGAATAAGGGATTTATTTGAAGTATGAAAACCTTGAAACCCTTTGATGGTGAGCTGCAGTTGTGGAAGAGACCTCCAACACTTTGATGATGGATAAAATAACTCGGGCACACCTCCTTTTAAAAATTTTCTTCATACAAAATTCAAATTTCAAAATAGGGCCTTTTCCCTCTGAGTTTGTAGCATGCCATACACTGAAATGATGCTTTGCGCTGACAACAGGAGATGAGTTGGTAGCGCCTCCAGTACAAAAGTATCCAGGTGCGCTACAAACCCAATATCATGAAGGGGAATGATAGTTAAAGGTCAAATCATGATTTGAGAGAGATATGATGGCTTTTAATAAGACAAAAACCGACTTATATGACCCATGAATCATCAATAAGACATAAATGACTTATCTTTTTGACCCATAATGACCATGACAACCACTTAGTCATTTTTTACCCTATGTGACATGACTCACATTGTTGACTAGACTTATGAAGGGCATACTTTATTAAATGACTCATGATATAAAAATTATAAAAATCACTTAAGACAAGAAAATAAAAGAAAAAGATTTTTATTGGGAGATAACCTCTGGATCTAATTGGGGATGGAAGCCTCCCTGTGAGGTTCCAAGGACTCGCAAGACCAGTTGCCTTTCCTATCACCTAAAAAAATTAAAAAGAAATGAAAATGTTGTTCCATTGGGCATGGAGTTGTTATGAGACTACAACTGAAAAAAGAAAAGATATTTACAATGGAAAAGGCTTAAAAAGCCTTATTAGAAATAGATTTTGAGAAAACAACCATTGACTGGGCCACCAAATACTTCATTACCTTCCAGATTCTGTAAGAGAAAAGTGTTGTTTTGCAACACTTGAGTGATGATGAAAGGTCAAGTCCACAATGTGTCAAATTTCCCATGGTTTCCTTTATCCTATATGTAAGCATCCCACTTTAAGACAAGATCCCATGTTTGGAAAACATCTCACTTAGCCTTTTTATCAAAACTCTCCTTCATCTTCTTCTGATGTAGCTCTGCCTTCTCAACTAACTGCTCCCTTATCTGCTGAAGTTCAACTAGATGAAGAATCCTTCTAACCAAATCATTTGGTTCCTCTTCTTCTTCTTGAAAAAATTTTGCAACAAGTAATGCTAGTTGGATAGGAAAAATGGCTTCAGTTCCATACACCAGATTGAAAGGAGAAGTTCCAATGGAATTATTATTTGTCACTCTATCAGCCCATAGTGCAAATTTTAATTTAGAATCCCAACTCCTTTGAGTTTCTTCAAGCAATTTTCTAATGATCCTCACTAGGCTTTTGTTCGATGACTCAGCAAGGCCATTGCCTTGAGGATAGTAAGCAGTTGAGTGAAAAATATGAATACCCATGTCTTCATATAAATTCACCAAAACAGCATCTTTAAAAGCAGTTGCATTATCAGTAACAGGTCTTTTTGGGCAACCAAATCTAGCAAAGATATGATCATTCAAGAAATTTATGATAACAGAATGAGTGGCATTCCTGGTAGGAATAGCCTCAATCCATTTTGTAAAGTAGTTAGTTGCCACTAGGATCCAACTATGCTGGCAACTTGAAGATGGATGTATCTCTCCAAAAAAAGCCAACCCCCATTGTTGGAAAGGTCTAGTGACTACAATGGATTTCAATGGAATAGATTTCAACTATTGTTTTCCAGTGAACCTTTGACACTTGTCACATGTCTTAACATAGGAGCAATCATCAGAAAATAAACATGGCCAATAGTAAACAACCCTCAAAATCTTGTGGGTTGTAGTCTTACAATAATGATTTCCACCACAATTTATGCTATGAAACTTATGCATAACCTAAACTGATTCTTCTTTGTCAAGACATCTCAAAAACATCCCATAGGGGTCTTTCCAATAAAATATATTTTCATTAATACAGAACTTGACTTCCTTGAGTTTTAATGCTCTCACCTATGTTGGATTCATCTATGGAGGGGCTGCAAGGGTATGTAAAAAATGTATTATACTGCTATACCATTCACAAGAGGACAAATTGACCAAAACTGGTTGATCATGACTGCACCTTTCAACATAAATTTTTGATTGTACATCCTCTGCATTTATGCTAACAAATTAATGCCCAACACCTCACAATTCTCCTCAGCAAGAAGCTTTGCCAAACCCTGACCTTTGATCAATTTAGTTGGCATAATGTCAACATCAAACTCAATGAGTTTGGAAATCCACTTGGCTCTTTTACCATCTATATTTGGTTGAATAAATACATCTCTGATTGAACTAGATGGTACATAAGCTATTACTTTGGCATGGAAAATATATATCCTAAAAGCCTTAAGTGATTTGATCAAAGCATAGGCTTGTTTTTCAATAGGGTCATATTTTACCTCAACATCTCTTAATGTCTTGCTGAAGAAAGCCACTAGGTGTTCATGTCCTTGATCATTTCTGTGAAGTAGCACTGTTGCAATGGTGTCAATAGATGCAAATGAAAAAATGTAAAAATCTTTACAGTAGTCAGGATTGATCAAAGTAGAAGCTGACATAAGAGCTTTCTTTATAGCTTCAAAAGAATCCCTTGTTGCATCATGCCATTTAACCTCTGAATCCTTCCTTAGCATGCCAGTGATGTGTTTAATCAAATCTGCAAAATTAGGAATAAATCTCCTAATGAAGTTAATCTTACCAAGAATTGATTGGATGTCCTTATTAGATCTTGGAATTGATATCTTCTAAATAGCTTCTACTCTTGCAGGGTCAATCTTTACTCCTTCAACAGTCACTATGTGTCCCAGAAGCTTAACTTCTTTTAATGAAAACTGATATTTCTTTGGATTTAATGAAAGCCCATACCTCTTGCACTTCAAGAATGTCTTCCTCAAATGCTACAAATGCTCTTTATGGCTGTGAGAAAACACTATTAGATCATCCAAATATATCAGAACAAACTTATCCTTTTCACCTACAAAGGCAACGCCCATGGCCCTTTGAAATTTGGCCCCAACATTCATAAGCCCAAAGGGCATCTTGGCATACATAAAAGTACCCCAAGGAGTTGTGAAGGCAGTCTTTTCTCTATCATATAGGTGCACTGAGATCTGGTTATAGCCTGAAAACCCATCAATAAAGGGCATGACACTAGCTCTAGATACTCTTTGTACGATATGCTCCATCTTGGGAAAAGGGTAGTTGTATTTCTTAGAGCACTTGTTCAAGTTCCTAAAGTCAACACACAACCTAATTTCCCCATTATTTTTCCTAACAGGAACTAGATTAGCAACCCACTCAAAATATCTTAGTGGAATGATAATTTGAGCATTCAATAATTTTTTTATTTCTTTTTCCATTATGGGTAGGAGAAGGGGACTGATAGATCTTAGTTTTTTATTAAAAGCAGTGGATTCTTTATTCAGGGGAATTCTATGCTCAATCACTTGAGTTTCATAGGTCTTTAGATCATTGTACTCCCATGCAAAAATATCATAAAATTCTCTCATCATGCTGCCATATCCATCTCTTTGTTCTGCAGTCAATTGTGTGGATAGATTTATAGTTTTAGGGCATTTTGCTTCTCCTAAATTCTACTAAAAAAAAAAAAAAAACAAGGTCTTTGTTACACGTCAAAATTGCTCAGCTGGATAAGTGTCGCATTATCCCTCTCAATTGTCGTAAGTGTCGCATCAACTTTCGCAAGTGTCGCAAGTTGGTCACAAGTGTCGCAAAATGTGTTCAGACATAATGCTATGATAATGACACTAAGGAGGCATTCATAACATCTCATATGACTGATTTGAAGGAAGAGAACTGGTCTACTGAAGACAAACAACTCTTGACACCTGAAAGGAACTCTGAAACAAAGGTTTGGAGGGGGAACGCTCCCCTACTTCAGATCCAGAAGCGTTGGCGCTCCCCTATAATGCTTCAGGGAGTTTTATAACGCTCCCAACCCCTTTTGGAGGAGCGCTGCTCATCTTGAGAGCGCTGGCGCTTCCCCAAGGCTTACAAAGGAGCGCTACAATGCTCTGATGCCCCTTTTGAGGGATTGCTCCCTAATCTGGGTCAGTTGTTAGCCCATTGAGGAGAATGAGGAAAGGATATTTCGAGATTAGGAGGCAGTTGTGCTCGAATTCTTGGTTTCATCAACAGATCCCTGATCTAAGGAGAAGGTTCCCAACTTGTTCTAAAGATAACTCAAGAGGTTAAGCTCCTATTAACCTATATAAGCAGGCTCTATGATGGTGGAAAGGGGGAAGAATTGAATATATGAAACTTATGATCTTGGAGGAAACTGTACTCAACCAAAGGAGAGTGATCAGTGAAGTTGTTGTTATCCAGATTGTGGAGCTTTCAGGCAAGGGTTAGACGAAGGGGACTTGACGAAGCTGTCGCATTCGCATCTACGATTGTAAGTACTGTTGTCGTTATTCTCATTAATATGACATGCTTGGCCTGTTTCTTTCTAGTTTGTGTCTGATGTTACATGAACTTATCATTTAGTGATAGATCTGTTTTCAAGCTAATATCAATAGAGTAGGAAGTGGTCGTATCTTGTTTTGTCCACAGAACTCAGCGAGGAGAAAAAGATTGGAGAGCAACTCGGAGCGTGCAGGGACAAACGTCGATAACAGGTACTTCTATCATCCTTCCTTCTCATGTGTTAGTTTAGATATATTCGAAAGAAATTCAGTGTCCATGATAAGCATTTTNGGGACAAACATCGATAACAGGTACTTCTATCATCCTTCCTTCTCATGTGTTAGTTTAGATATATTCGAAAGAAATTCAGTGTCCATGATAAGCATTTTTCTGTCTAGGGTTAAGGTCAATCTCTAGAGGTGATCTACCTATCCGCAGGGAGATTTTCCTACAACAGAAACTGGCGACTCCACTGGGGAGATAGCCTCAAATCGAAACCTCTTGTTTGGATTTTTCTCCTCATTGACCTTGTTCTATCCCTTGATTATTTCGAATCTGGTTTACTCCTCTTTTGATTAGTTTCATGAGCTGATTGGCTCCTTGTCCCATCACACTCAGCATAGTTGTCGAGTTTGAATTTCAATTTTTGAAATTTTTTGACATTTTTGGAGCTTTTAGACCCTGGCGCCCCTGTCCTAGTGTTAACAGAGCACCAGCGCTCCTGAAGGCTTTGCACAGAGCGCTATAACGCTCCTTGCCCTTGGCAACAGAGCGCCAGCCTCTTTTTGGCCAAAAAACCCTCCAGAACTGCCTGCTTCAGGGTTTGCCTCTGTGTCTCTTTTGCTGAGTGATCTAGTGAGTCAATTTTTCTTCCTTTTCAGCCTTGACATCTGTCCTCTTTGGAGAATAAACACCTTGTTAATTGGATCTTGCAGCCTTCTTCACTATTCTCATTGAGTTTTTCCTGTTGATTGAAGTTCGAAACCTATGCATTGTTTTTATCCCCTCATGAACTGAGTAAAACCCTGGTGAAGGTCATCAAAGGCCTACAGACCTCTTTGTCTTGATTTCAGCCAAGGTCATTGTTCTTCAACTTTTTGATTTTGGGTGTTAAAGTTTGTTTTTCTCTTTGATTGTTTCTTTTCCTTTCGCTTTTTCGTTCTGATTGCTACGAAGGGTGTATTGTTTGTGTGACTCTTTCTTATGCTAGTTTGGTTTTCATTCATACCAAGAAGATAATTAGCAAAGATAAGCATTATGTTGTATTGGTCATCACCCATGCGCAAACAATAAAAGATATCTTCATGATTGATTGAGCATATTAGAAGGCATTTGAAAATTTTTGCATTACATCAGGATTTGGTTGAGAAAAAGAATCGTTTGAGGGCATTCCATAGTTGTGCTTGTTAGTGAAAGAACTCTCTCTCTCCCTTAGCTAGATGTTCATCGAAAGGAAATGATTGCTTATCATGCTTGATGCACTCTTTGGGTCGGAGTCATAATTCCATTGGTTTCACTTCCATGCACCCCTTTGCGTAAAGAACAGCCACTAAAATCAACGCTAATTAAAAGTTATCTAGAACTTTTTTCTTTGCTAGAATCCTCCACCAACAGTAGAATAGGTGTAGTACTTTGGATTAGGGCTGTGAGCATAACTCTCCAAAGTTTTCAAAACAAACAATAGCATCCTGAGTTAGAGAGAGTAAATCCAGTTATCGTATAGGTCTGCCTGGGATCCCCCTCTCACACAGGGGTTACGCACGAGGTTGCATTCGGGTAAGCTACGGGGACTAACCCTCCGTGGTTTAACTGATTGTGGTGGTCAGATCGTATTATGGGGATCACTTTGAAGTAAACCCACAATTA
>SNQJ01S0001207.1:0-23365 GCA_010110895.2 Picea sitchensis
ACTGCTTCATGTTTCGGCATATGCATCCTCGGACTGTGTAGCAATTCCGTGTTTCGGCATATGCGTCCTTGGGCTGTGTAGCAGCTTCCGTGTTTCAGCATCGGTCTGAAATATTATTCTGCAAATGTGGACACTTCTGCACTTCTAATCGATGGTTAGGTTCAAAAGTAATGTAAAGTGGTATGCAAAACAAATTAAACATATAGTGATGAGAAAGGATGTTGTATACCTTGAGGTGATCAGATGAAGTGATAATATGAGTCTAAATACAGGTGATGAAGGGTATAACAATGACAAAAAGTATGAGCAAAAAGGTACAATATGTGGTCCCAACACTGGTGAGGGTCCCATCGGATTATGAGGAGGTCCCATTCCCCTCATCCTTAGACATTTGTTCATCATATGTCATTTTGTGTAACATCTGGTACACCAGACTTACGGTCATCTTGGCCTGGGTATCATCAATTCTTGAATATTCTTTGTGAGTTTTGATATTTTACCTTGTAGTTGCACCAAATTTGCATCTGCTGGGGTTATGGTCACTCTGAGGCTCCCCAAATACCCTTCCATGGCTTCAATATTCATTGATTGTTCCAAGGAATCTTTCAAAGTGGATATTCAATGTTGCATTAACGAAATCTGTGTCAGAGGTAGAAATCTTGGGATATACCATTCTCTTTGATGTTCCTCATGAATTGGATGCGCTAACCTCCCTATAGCATCTTTAAACTTCTAGCTATATTTCCAGGCCAATTCACCTTCCCTTTTTTGAATTTTGTGCAACTCATATAGAGCTTGTTGTTTTGATTGAGGTAGCTTAAAATATGCCATGAACCTTGTTCATACTTGGTAAAGTGTGAATGCTTGACCTTTCACTCTTGGTACTCCTGGATTAATGAACTTCATGTACCATTTGAGAGCACGACCTCTCAAAGTAGTCTAGAACTCAACCAATTTATTTGCATTCGGAGTCCCTCTGGACCTATAGATTGATTTTCCTAAGAATGAATGTTTCTCAACATCCTCGTCTCCCTTACCCAAAAAATTTGGGTATAAAAAAAAAGAACCTCCTGTGTTACCAACCATTGTTTATCTTACGACTCCTAACAAAATAAAACCTAACGGTCTTGGTTGCAATCTACCAGGGGATCCTAATATCCTCCCAGTATTCATGCTTCCCGATTGTGGCTGACGGACTGACTGTAATGAGACTTGAATAACATAATAAATTAGTATAGAATTTACCACTTCTATAGAAGAAACTTGGGGTATGGTTTATTTGGGGTGAGTTTCTTTGATCTGGGGGGTCTCGTTCTCATCCTCTAGAGTGGTCTCTTTAGCCGAATTCCTGATCTTTCCTGGCATCGGGGCTGAATCTTCTCTTTCCTCTTCAAGATACATGTTGACTTCCTTTTCCGTTGCTTCTACACCTTCTTCTCCTTGTCCAGCCTCTTGGGGACTTCTTTCTCTCTATTCTTCTCTCTCACTTAATCTTTGACTAGCCAGTCTTTCCTGTCTTTTCATATTTCACAACTCTTCCATTTGTCCTTCCTCTACTTCTCCTGGTTTGACTTATTTCTGCAACTTCTCAGAATTTTTTACTTCTTTCTTTATATTACTGTGCCACCAATTCTCAACTATGGAGGCTCTTTTCAAGTCTCTCTCATCTCTTGAGTCTATTTCATTCTTCTCCCCCATTTTTCAAAGAATCCTCTCCCCTCTCTCAGCCCATGTCTCCAACCCAAACTCACTCCACCCCAAGCGAGGGTGTTTACACTTCCATCTCAGTCAGGGACATAGTCATCATCCCCTCTTCCATCATGAAAACCTTAATCCACAGGGGGATTTCTATCAACAGTCTTCCCCTTGCGTCTTTCTTGAAATTTGCTTCTGCTTGTGAAAAATATTGGTGATTCTTAGTTGAAAACTTGATAATATATCCTTCTAATGTTGTATTGACCCATAAATTGATCGCTCGTGTCACCGAATTATCTATCTATTAAAGTTTTGTGATCCTTTTTGTATCCCAAGTGTAGGTTTTCTTAACTCATTCCTGAAATTTTGGAGCTTCTTGGATCCTATCTATCTAGTGGAAAATTTCTTCCGGGAACTTAACCCAGAATATCTCATATTGGTCACTAGATCTTTCTGAGTAAAATACTACCCCCCATGTATCTTTCACAGACTTTCCTCTTAGCTTCACTTCTTTCCATATCAATACATCACAATTTATCTCCCACCATTGGTGAATATGAGATCTATGAATCCGCAAAAGCTTTCTCCCTATAGGTTCCATTTTAACACAGTTCCTGGAAACTGAACCATTTTGTTGGCGTGCAATTGATCAGACTAGGGTCCTTCTCAGGTCACCAAAAAAAGGCACCAAGTAGTCTAGATCATTGGCATTTTCATCTCCTCCAAAGAGAAGAAGTCTCACCCGAAGCGCGACCAAGACAAAAATACAGGGAAGGGAAAGGAGAATACTTAGGTGGGTTTCCAAAATCCTCAATATTCACCATGATCTTGCACAATATAGACTAACCAAAAAAAATATCTGAACTCATTCATACTGGGAATAAAGACACTCAAATTGTGGAAACATTTGTAACCAAAGACATAATATTGATCTTATCAAGCATAAAGAATTATTGTAAGAAGACAATTCATAAGCATAAACACATAATGACATGGTAATTTCAAAATTTTAGGTTCTTCTTTATATTTTATCAATAGAGCTTCTCAGATACAATCTTAGAGATACAAATGAGTACTTTGTTACAAGCTTCAGGCTCTAGACTCATATCACAAAGCTCTATCTACCCTTTTTTCCCCAAAATTTATACAAGGTACAATAACAAAATATTTTTTTTATATGTGCTCTCAATGCCATCTATGACAAAACCCTACAAACAAGAAACCAAACCCAACGATAGCCAACAATAATATCCAAAAACCCAAGCCTTTTACAATAATATACATCTCATATATAGGTTGAGTGGGATGTTTTTGATTTGGGCTTCACATGCTTTCTTGTTCTTGTTTTGTTGTAACTTCTTTTTCCTTGCTAGTGTTGCACTTTCCCTTTTCAAAACCATTTTTTGTTTCTTTTCTTTCTCCACTGTCCATTTATTTTTTATCTTGTGCAACTCACATTTAACCAAAATTGGGATTGTAGTCCTCCTTGCGCAATATTCCAACCAAAAACGAAGGGCCCAACAATAGAAAAGGTAGTTGCAACAATGAATCTACAACATCAAGGATTCTAGTGCATATGAGATGAAACATTGGAGATGTGTGTGAGTTGAAAAATAAAGTAGAGCTACAAGCAAAGCTGCAACAATGAAGCTACAACAATGAAATTTGCAGTCGCGTGAATTGTAGCAAAGAAAATTACAACAACTAGAGTTGTAACAACAAGGATGAGAGGGGAGGGAGTTGCATGATGAATCAAAACTGCAAGTGGAATTTCATCAATGGAATTTGTAGCAATGAAGATGGAAAAACTAAAGTTGCAACAAAGGGGGGTTGTGGAAAAGGGAGTTGTAACATGTTGAAATTGTATCAATGTTTTTTTCCCTTGCATATCTTGCAAAATTTATTAGCGAAGAAGACAAAGTTTTATTAAAATTTGATGAGAATTATCTTGACATAACCATCAAGAAACCATGAAGTGCCCATATTTTGTTTTATGCACCAGCTACATTCATTTTAACATTTTTTTTAAATGTGCCAGCTAGGTTGGTTTTCACATTTTTTTTATTAGAGAAGAAAAGGAAATTATCCAACATATATTTTTTCTTTCTGAACAAGTTTTGGATCCTTGTTGGGTCATCCATTTCCAATATTCATAAAAATGGATTCCTCTAATAAGGGTCTATGATGTTGATTATTTGGGTTGGTTGTCATTGATTTCAACCCTTGAAGAAAGTCTGATAGCAAATTCTAGTAGCACAAAGGTTTGGGTAATGGAACTTGTTAACACATGTTATGGATTAGGGGTGTTTTCCCTAGGAACTGACATTCTGGAAAAACAATGGCCGAAAGAGGTGGATAAAAACCCACAAAATGCGTTTTGTCCTAAGTTGGGGCCCCAATGTGAATTTTGGTGCGATGTGGTAAAGGGCCTGTAGATGTGAGCGACTTATCTTGGCACGCTCAGATTTACGATGCACAATCCATATTGAACCCCCCCCGATACTCTATGTTTAACGAGGGGGGGTCAGAGTTGGTGGTTTCTGAGTGTGGTTCCCCCACTATTGTGGCACCTCCTCATTAACTCGGACTCCCCCCACACTAAATAACTTACCATTCCTGCCCCTCCGAGTAGACTACTTACCGCTCTCCCTTACCACTTCCCTCTCCTTCTGCCACCTATTTTCCACTAGTGCTCTCGCATTCTTATCCCTTCCCCCTATCGTTTCACTCCCTATTATCTTCCTACACTTGTTCCCCACTCCTGCCTCATGTCATATTACCTGATGATGGTCATGTTCCCTTCCTGACCACTCGCCTCCTCTCTCTTTGCCACATCACTATAGATCTTGATTATTGGCATCTGTGTGTCTCCCAGTCACCAATTTGTCACTGCACATTCTCACCTGGTCATCGTCCTTTCATCGCTTTGTGTCAATTTCTCTAGCTTCCATGTCTTCCTGCTAAGCCTCCCCTGCAAGCATTCAAATCAGATCCAAATGGCAGAATGTAGAGGCCACCAATTTCTACAGGTACAGAGTTGACTTAGGCCTTCCCAATCTCAAGAAAGGTAGTTATTGAAGAAGGTGGAGGTGGTTGAACATTCTTTCCACCATAAATATAAATACCAAGGAAGGAATGTTAGTGAGTCGGCTCATCTGTAGGTCCCCTGAAGCACTATTGTTCTTGACAGAAGCTCGCGTCAAATGAAATACTGCATGCTCAGTCTGCCAGAAAGCATGCAGACATAAATCTTTCAATGAGGTGATTCAAACATGCCTTTGTTGTCACTGGAGAATTTCTCTGAGTATATAGGATTCATTCTCATATTTTGTTGGGTGTCGATGGTTGAGATAGGCTCCGGATTGTAATGTTTTGATGCAGCTCTAGTTCTCAGTTATGTAATGAAATTTGAGACTTCTTGTTTAATCTAAGTCAGCTTCTTTATCCACTCTTTTGCATATGATACTGAGATTTCATGATTGAAGGATTCACATAAGTTTTTTTGATTGTGTTGAAATGGAGGTTTGATTGCATTATTGTTATAGCATTCTCTTATTTTCCCGAATTTTTAGTTCCAAGAGGATCTTCTTCTTACATCTTTTCTTCCTTAGTCTACTGGAAGACCTGATGTCCATAGTAGACCTCTACATCTCCTCACCTTCTCTTCCCCCTACTCACCCTTTACTACAATTTACTTGTTGAAGTTAAATCAATACCTCACACCCAGATGTGTGTCAACTCTTCAAGGGCGCAGGTTGCTAAAAATTTTGTGAAAAATTACAGAGCTCTCACTAGCAGGTGGCAAAAGCTTTTTCTTTGAATGTTAATGGAAGAAAAGAAGTCATTGGCCAAGATGAATTCCAAGTGGATGAATCCCTCATATATGAAGTGATAGAGCTTCCAAGGACTGGAGACAACTGGTTCAAAACCATTGTCACAAAGATGTTGAAGTTAGGTCATACTTGAAACCATAACACAAATGTTTGGTATGGAAGAATGACATTCCTATGTCTTTTTTTGAAGAGAAATGGAAACATTTATTGAAGGCCATCCTTGTTTATATAACTTACGAAGGTAGATACAATAGGGTGATGATATATCATTTTAAACTCATGAACCATTTCACTGGTAGGATCCCATTCAATTTGCCTTATTACCTCCACATATGCTTAACTAAGATGGCTCATCAGGTCAAAGCTAAGCCAAGCAAGGTTGCAGACAGGTTATCCCATCATGGTTTCATTAAACTCTTGGTTTGTGATTTGTTGTAGAGAAGGAGTAAGGAATGGAATTACTTCTTATTCTAGAATGATTTTCAGACTAATGTACAACCAGAGGATAAGAAGAGCCCTTATTTAAAAAAGCATTCTACTCCCATAAGTGGAAAGAGGAAGAGGAGAGCCATCTCTCCAGTTGATCATCTCTCTCCATATTCTAGGCCTAAAAAAACTAAGAAGAAATTAAATTTTAGTAAAGAGATAGAGAAGGCAGAAGAGCCTCCAATGGACAAGAAGATTTTAAATATCCCTTATACAGATTTTGAGGATGAAGAGCACCAGTTTAAAGTGGAGAAAGGAGAAATCCTAGCAGAAGATCCAATTACAGTAGGGTATGAAGATCCAGTTATAGCAGGGTATGAAGATATAGTTACAACAAGATATGTAGATCCATTCACAGCAAGGTATGAAGATCTTCCATCACCTACACCCAAGGAGGAACATGAACTGAAAATTGCAAAGGCCTCATCTAGTAGAAAAAGAAAACAAAGAAAATCAAAGAAGATCAAGAAACTTAAAGAGAAAATAAAACAATAGGAAGTGCTAGAAAGGGTGATTAAAACTAGGTATAAAATTCTATCAAAGAATTTTGCAGAAACCAGTGCAACCCTAGAAAGATTGGCACATGAAAGTGTAAAGGAAAAGAAAAAAAAGAAAAAGATTGTAAAATACTACAACAATCTTTTTGGAGAGTGTCTATGCATTTGAAGAAAAAGGTCAGGTCATTGAGGTTGCAAGCTATGTCTTCAAGACCTAAGCCTCAACCACCTGTTAATCTTGAAACCCTATCAGATGCAACCATCCACTTCAATGATCTAGAGGTAGCCAAAACTCCTACAGCCATTCCTGAACTTGATCAAGATGAAAAAGTTTCAGAAGATCGGCCCTAAGGTGTTCCAAAGCTAAGATAAAAGGTATTTTTCATTTTTGTTTAAAACACAACTTTTGGTGGCTTATGTAAACATTTCCACTATTCATTAGCCACCGAAAGAGGAACTTTTGGTAGCTAACTGGCCCAGATTTTGTCTATTTTAGCCACCGAAAGCACTGACAGAGCAGAGAGGTATTGCTTTTGCACAAATCCAAGTTTTTCTTATCCAAATGCCTCAAGAATGGTTCCAAATGATAGATAATAATTAAGGTCATCATTATCAAGATTCTGTTTTGATTTTGGAGGTGCCTAGCAAGGTGGGAAGGTAAATTTGGTTACCTATTTTCTAGGGAAAAAAGGGTCTTGTTGCCAGCAGGTGGAAAGTTTGATTTGTCCCATATATTGTGAAGACCCATCATCCTTGGAAGGCTTACTACACATGTCGAATATTTTATAAATACATGAAGATCACTTAAAATAAGGAGTTGACCTATTTTATAGGATCTCTGCCTATATTCTTGTGTTAGTCACTGATTTTCTATTTTTGGTAAATTCGATCCAGTATTCTAGGATCTGAATATCTGATGTAAAGTCTATAAAGACAACAACTTTTGAAGAACCAAGGGTTCGACTTTGAGATCTAAAATATATTTCTATTGTGATTAATACATTTTCCTTAATATATTCAGCCTGCAAGCTTCTTTCATTGTTATTGTCAGACCTTCTTTTCATTTCTGTTCTATGCTTATGAGTTGAAATTAGTTCTTTGTCTCTGTTTAATGTCCTACAGTAACTGCCATCTTACCTTTGATTATTAAGCAAGGATCATAAGCATTCACTGCTAGTTTTTTGACCCATAATATATATTGTTTTATGTATGTTTTGGTCAATTGATTGGTTTCTTATCCATTTGATTCACAAACCTATCTGATAATAGCTCTTGAAGGCCTTATACTGTTTTAATATAACTAGATTGTCTTGAGGATACAATCCAGTGAGTTAGACATTCATCTTGATCCAATCATTACCCATCATTGAGTGAACCATTGCAATATTAGTTAAGTTACCAGGCATGTCTAAGATACAACCTGAGAGATTTTCTTGGAGTGATAACAAATTGGCGCCATTGTCAGGGACAAGATTGAAGCTCAAATTTCCTAGGAGACGACACAAAGATGATCCTTTATGATAGACAAGGATTATACATTACATTGGTTGTAATCATCTATCTGGCGACTCCACGCGCTCATCCTGGCTCCAAAGAAAATTGGTACCAGGGTGAATCCACAAGAATCATCTGTCATACTAGTGCCCAACCCATAACTGATTCTCAGAAGAGGAGGATCATTTCAAGGTCAGACTTCAAAACAAGGTATTAAAAGTAACCCTCTATCTCATTCTAAGGAATCAAAAGATAAAAAAACTAATTTATCTTCCTCGAATATTATCAATGAAAAATCAACTATAACAACTGCAAAAGGATCACTTGTTGAAAATATTTCTGTAGAGAAACAAATTATTTTTTATCAAGAGGAAAATGTCATTGCAAAAAAGGTGACAGGATCTAATTTGGTTGAAGAACCATCTAAGTCTTTAGAAAGAAATCACAGTTCCTCATCCCTTGATTTCTTCCACTCACAACAGGAAGAAGACCATATAAATATTCACACTAACCTTCTTGTTGTAGAACACATTCTGTAGGAACTATCTGCTAAAGGTGAAGAAAAATTGGTTGAACAACTTGCAAATTTTTATATAGCTTCATATCAAACTTCTTTCCCATTAGAGAGTTCACCCCCTTTTCAATTAAATCCCCCCAATGTTGAAGAATAAAAGAAAATCCTATCACCTCTCTCACCAATAGTCATTATGGCTACACCTGCTCCATTGACCAAAATGCAACGAATTCTAGCTGTTAGACATGCACCTCTTGTGTTGCCAAATCAACCTACAACTATGCCCACTGGTGACTACTAGAAGTATATGCCAAAATTTACCGGATAAGGAGATGTAACTGCACAGGAGCATATAGAATCCCTCTATAGCTATGCGAAGAACCTAAACATAGAAGATGTTGATGGCTAGAAAAGAGTCTTTGTTCAGAGCTTGGATGGTCATGCTAGGAAGTGGTTCAAGGAACTTCCTGTTGGTTTTGTAGCCAGAATAGAAGAATTGGATGATGTATTTTTAAAACACTGAGGAGATAAGAGAGATTTCTTGTACTATATTACATAATTTGGAAACCTTAAGAAAGAAAATGGTGAATCTGTGTTTGATTTCACCAAAAGATTCAACATAATGTATAGTAAAATACCTGCAGAAATCAAACCTAGAGAGACTTCTGCCCAAATCACTTATGCCAACTCATTTGATTCTAAATTTTTTTTGTTACTAAGAGAGAGAAGGTTTTCTAGAGTTTCCTTGATGCAAGATGTTTCCCTTGAAGTTGAGTCAAATATATTAGTTGTTCATAAGTTAAAGGGAAATGTTGATATAAAAAGGCAGAAGGAAGAAGCCTCTTCCTAATCATTTCAAAATCCCAAGATAGACAAATTGGTTAAGATACTAGAGTCATTAACCTCAAAAATGTCCAAGTTAAAAATTGAAAATGAGAATCCTTCTAAGGGAAAAGGATCCTATGAATACCCTCACAGAAATCCAAATCAGAATCCTAATACTTTCAGGAGGAATAACCAACAAGCACAGTTTTTTAGAAGAGAGAGAAATCCCACAAAAGATCAGAAGGTAAGAGCCCCTCTCCAAAATACTATGATGGATGAATATCAAGATGATTTTGACCAAGAAGAAGAAGATAATATTCACTATGTTAGAGATGATGTAGGGAAATCTTATTTGACACAGCATGATTATGAAGAGGCATTAATGACTGACCAAATAAATGAAAGTTCTGTTGAGAATGGTCTTTTTCAAACTGATGATGGGAACAAATACAATATAATATCTAAGTCTAATACTGCTAAGCAGACTACACTATCTCCTCCTTCCAAGAAGATTGTTGCCCCTACCAAGCAACAAATCCAAAAAGAGTAGATTTCTCATGACCAACAGATTTATTTAAAATTCCCTTCAACTGAGGTAAAATTTTCTAATAAAACTTCTTATTCTTTCAATTTTGAAGATGAAATACAGAAGATCAAAATCCCCATCTCTTTGGTTGAGTTAATGAAGAATGAATCATTAATAAAGATATCCTCAAGACTATTGATCCCAAATCCATATCTCCCTTTGTTGATATTCTTAATATATATGATGACAAGCCCGCCATTGTCTTAGGTCAAATGATAGAGGATAGAGATGAAATTTGTCCACCTTTTTATATCTCTCTGAACATTCATGAAAAAACATTGCATAACTGCTTACTAGACTCTGGAACTTCTCACAATCTAATGCCAAAGGTAGTTATGGATGATCTTGGATTAGACATTAATAAAAATTACCATGATCTTTTCTCATTTGAATCTAGAAAAGTTAAATGTCTCAAGATGATAAAAAATTTGGCAGTGACTTTAACTCAAGCACCTATGAAAACTATGCTCATGGATATAGTTGTAGCATACATTCCACCCAAATTCAGATGTTTGTTATCAAGATCATGGATGGAGAGGTTAGGAGGAACTCTTCAAATGTACCTTTCATATGTTACTATACCTGTTTTTGGAGGAGGAAACAAGAGACTATATAGAGAGTCACAACTTGCCTACATTATCAATGACGAACAAAATCCATCCAACCATCCTATTAACTCAGTTGACACAGGTATGGGAGATTGCATATTACAGTTTGATGATTCACTGCTGGATTCATTGTTGCTTAAACAACATACTGTTCAACCCACAGAGGTAGGAGAAGATGATATATGGAGTATGTTTTTTGATGGGGAATGTATTAAAGAGACTGTTGGAGCAGGGGTTGTATTGAGTTCACCATCTAAATAAACTACACATTTGTATTTCAAGCTTGATTTCCAAGTCACAAATAACATTGTAGAATACAAGGATTTTCTCTTAGGTTTGAATGCTGCAAAAGAAATCAAGATCAAGAGGCTACAAGTTTATGGAGATGTTGATTTAATCATTCAACGGGTAAATAAGTCTTTCCAAGCCAAGCATGTGAGGTTGAAATATTATAGAGATAAGGTTCTAAATGTGATTGTTCCATTCACTGAATTCAAGATCTCATATACTCCTAGGGCTATGAATCAGTTGGTTGATTCATTGGTTGTTTCAGCTAGTACTTTCATACCTCCTTTTCCCCCTAAGTTGAATTATGAAATTCAGGTAAAGTATAGGCCTTCTTTACCTAATAATGTTAAATTCTGGAAAGTTTTCCAAGATGATGCAGAGCTAAGCATATTTCTAGGAGTGATGGATGAGTTTTCAGATTTACAAATTGATCAAGACAATCAGCATGATGAAGAAGCTCAAAGGCCTAAATTCATAAATAAAATTGGATCCCATGAAATTGTTCACCTCTCTACCAACCGTATCCCCAAAGGTTTGGTTCCTTTAGAGAGACTTTTTGATCATAATGACATTGCCATTAAACTAGAAAAGAAAGAGGAATATTCTGATGTGTTTCAGTTTAATGTAGCAAATGAAAAAAACTCTAAGTATGTTAATCTAGCTTCTCATTTCACTGATAAACAAAAATATGAATATGGTGAGTTGTTAAAGGAATTTTCTGATATATTTTCATGGCAGTATAGTGATTTTAAGACATACAGTACATATATTATTCAACATAAAATTACTTTGAACAAAGACACAAAACCTTTCAGACAAAAACTCATATCATTTGGTCCAATAATGTTTCCTATTATGGAGAAGGAAATAAAAAAAATGATGGATGCTAATATCATCATCCCTCTTAGATACTATGAATGGATTTCCAACCTTGTTCCTGTTAGAAATAAAAATGGTGATATTAGACTCTATGTAGACTTTAGAGATCTAAACAAATGCTCTAAAAAAGATAATTACCCATTGCCTAAGATGGAACATATTCTATAGAAAGTTTCTGGAGCTAGTGTCATGTCATTCATTGATGGTTTCTTAGGGTATAACTAAATTGAACCCAATCCAGTTGATAGGAAAAAAAAAACATTTACTACACCATTGGGTACATTTATGTACGAAAAAATGCCATTTGGACTGATGAATGCAGGAGCAACATTCCAGAGGGCAATGGATATTGCATTCATGGGGGAAACAAACAGATTTGTCTTGATGATATAATATTTTTTTTCATACAGCCATCAACATCAGTTGACACTTACCTGGAATCACACCCAGATGTATGTCAACTCTTCAGGGACACAGGTTGCTACAAATTTTGTGAAAAATTATAGAGCTCTCACTAGCAGGTGGAAAACACTTTTTCTCTGAATGTTAATGGAAGAAAAGAAGTCACTGGCCAAAATTAATTCCAAGTGGATGAATCCCTCATAGCTAAAGTGACATAGCTTCCAAGGACTGGAGAAAACTGGCTCAAAACCATTGTCACAAAGTTGTTGAATTTAGGTCATACTTGAAACTAGAACACAAATGTTTGGTATGGAAGAAAGACATTCCTATGTCTTTTCTTGAAGAGAAATGACAACATTTATTGAAGGCCATCCCGGTTTATATAACTTATGAAGGTATATAAAATAGGGTTATGATATATCATTTTAAACTCATGAACCATTTCACTGGTAGGATCCCACTCAATCTGCCTTATTACCTCCACAAAGGCTTAACTAACATGGCTCATTAGGTCAAAGATAAGCCAAGCAAGGTTGCAGGCAGGTTATCCCATCATGGTTTGATTAAACTCTTGGTTTGTGAGCTATTGCGGAAAAGGAGTAAGGAATGGAATTACTTCTTATTCTGGAATGATTTTCATACTGATGTATAGCCAGAGGATAAGAAGAGTCCTTCTTCAAAAAATCCTTCTACTCCCAAGAGTGGAAAGAGGAAGAGGAGAGCCATCTCTCCAGTTCCAGTTGATCAACTCTCTCCATCTTCTAGGCCTGAAAAAACTAAGAAGAAATTAAATTTTAGTAAAGAGATAGAGAAGGAAGAACAACCTCCAGTGGACAAGAAGATTTTAAATCTCCCTTATACAGATTCTGAGGATGAAGAGCACCAGTTTGAAGTAGAGCAAGGAGAAATCCTAGAAGAAGATCTAGTTACAGTAGGGTATGAAGATCCAGTTACAGCAGGGTATGAATATACAATTATAGCAAGGTATGTAGATCCATTCACAACAAGGTATGAATATCTTACATCACCTACACCCAAGGAGGAACATGAACTGAAAATTGCAAGGGCCTCATCTAGCAGCAAAAGAAAGTAGAGAAAATCAAAGAAGATCAATAAACTTAAAGAGAAAATAAAACAACAGGAAGTGCTATAAAGGGTGATTAAAACCAGGTATAAAATTCTATCAAAGAATCTTGCAGAAACAAGTGCAACCCTAGAAAGATTGGCACATGAAAGTATAAAGGAAAAGAAAAAGAACAATAAGATTGTAAAATACTAAAATAGTCTTTTTGGAGAGTGTCTATGCATTTGAAGAAAAAGGTCAGGTCATTGAGGTTGCAAGATATGTCTTCAAGACCTCAACCTCAACCACCTGTTAATATTGAAACCCTATCAGATGCAACCATCCACTTCAATGATCCAGAGGCAACCAAAAATCCTACAACCATTCCTGAACTTGATCAAGATGCACAAGTTTTAGAAGATCAACCCTAAGGTGTTCCAAAGCTATGACAAAATGTATTTTTCAATCATTTTTGTTTAAAATACAACTTTCGGTGGATTAGACGAACATTTCCACTATTCATTAGCCACCGAAAGCAGAACTTTCGGTAGCTAACTGGCCCAAATTTTGTCTATTTTAGCCACCGAAAGCACTGACAGGGCAGATAGGTATTTTTTTTGCACATACACAAGTTTTTCTTATCCAAATGCATCGAGAATGGTTCCAAACGATAGATAATAATTAAGGTCATCATTATCAAGATTCTGTTTTGATTTTGGAGGTGCCTAGCAAGGTGGGAAGGTAAATTTGGTTACCTATTTTCTAGGGAAAAAAGGGTCTTGTTGCCAGCAGGTGGAAAGTTCGATTTGTCCCATGTCTTGTGAAGACCCATCAGCCTTGGAAGGCTTACTACACCTATCGAAGATTTTATAAATACATGAAGATCACTTAAAATAAGGAGTTGACCTATTTTATAGGATCTCTACCTATTTTCTTGTGTCAGTTACTGATTTTCTATTTTTGGTAAATTTGATCCAGTATTCTAGGATCTAAATATCTGATGTAAAGGATTTAAAGACACCAAATTTTGATGAAACAGGGGTTCAATGTTCAGTTATAAATATACTTCTATTGTGATTAAGAAACTTTCCTTAATATGTTCAGCCTGCAAGCTTCTTCCATTGTTATTGTCAGACCTTCTTTTCATTTTTGTTCTATGCTTATGAGTTGAAATTATTTCTTTATCTCTATTTAATGTCCTATGATAACTGCCATCTTAACTTTGATTATTAAGCAAGGATCATAAGAATTCACTGTTATTTTGTTGTCCCATAATACATATTGTTTTATGTATGTTCTGGTCAATTGATTGGTTTCTTATCCATTTGATTCACAAACCTATTTGATAATAGCTCTTCAAGGCCTTGTACTATTTGAATATAACTAGACTGTCTTGAGGATACAATCCAGTGAGTTAGATACTCATCTTGATCGAATCATTACCCATCATTGAGTGAACCATTGCAATATTAGTTAAGTTATGATGCATCTATGAGATACAACCTAAGAGATTTTCCTGGAGTGATAACAAATTGGCATCGTTGTCTGGGACAAGATTGAAGCTCAACTTTCCTAGGAGACAACACATAGCTGATCCTTTATGATAGTCAAGGATTATAAATTGAATTGGTTGTAATCATCTATCTGGTGACTCCATGGGTTCATCCTGGCTCCAAAGAAAATCAATAATAGGGTGAATCCACAAGAATCACCTATCATACCAGTGCCCAACCCATAATTGATTCTCAGAAGAGGAGGATCATTTCAAGGTCAGAATTCAAAACAAGGTATTAAAAGTAACCCTCTATCTCATTCTAAGGAATCAAAAGATGTTAAAACAGATTCTTCTTCCTCTAAGATTATCAGTGAAAAATCAATTGTAACAACTGCAGAAGGATCATTTTTTGAAAATATTTCTGTAGAGAAACAAATTATATTTTATCAAGAGGAAAATGTCATTGCAAAAGAAGTGACGGTCTCTAATTTGGTTGAAGAACCATCTAAGTCTTTAGAAATAAATCATGGTTCCTCATCCCTTGAGTCCTTCCACTCACAGCAGGAAGAAGACCATATAAATATTCACACTAACCTTCTTGCTGTAGAACATATTCTGCAGGAACTATCTGCTAAAGGTGAAGAAAAATTGGCTGAACAACTTGCAAATTTTTATATAGCTTCATATCAAACTTCTTTCCTGCCAGAGAGTTCGCCCCCTTTTTAATTAAATCCCCGTAGTGTTGAAGAGTTGGAGAAAATCCTATCACCTCTCTCACCAATATTCATTATGCTTGCACCTCCTACATTGACAAAAATGCAATGAATTCTAGCTACTAGATATGCACCTCTTATGTTGCCAAATCAACCTGCATCTAT
Organism: Picea sitchensis; assembly: GCA_010110895.2. Lineage (NCBI taxonomy): Eukaryota > Viridiplantae > Streptophyta > Pinopsida > Pinales > Pinaceae > Picea > Picea sitchensis. Next base: position 15,544 of record SNQJ01S0001207.1, read on the forward strand.
GCCCACTGGTGACTACCATAAGTATATGCCAAAATTTATCGGACACAGAGATGTTACTGCAGAGGAGCATATGGAAGCCTTCTATAGCTATGCTAAGAACCTAAACATAGAATATGTTGATGGTTGGACAAGAGTCTTTGTTAAGAGATTGGACAATCATGCTAGGAAGTGGTTCAAGGAACTTCCTACTGGTTCTGTAGCTACAATAAAAGAATTGGATGATGTCTTTTTAAAACACTGGGGAGATAAGAGATATTTATTATACTATATTACATAATTTGTAAACCTTAATAAAGAAAATGGTGAATCTCTGTCTGATTTCACCAAAAGATTCAACATAATGTATAGTAAAATACCTGCAGAAATCAAACCTATAGAGACTTCTGCCCAAATCACTTATGCCAACTCATTTGATTTTGAATCTTCTTTGGTACTGAGAGAGAGAAGGTTTTCTACACTTTCCTTGATGCAATATGTTTCCCTTGAAGTTGAGTCAAATATCTTAGATGCTCATAAGTTAAAGGGAAATGTTGATAGAAAAAGGCAGAAGGAAGAAGCCTCTTCCTCATCATTTCAAAATCCCAAGATAGACAAATTGGCTAAGATACTAGAGTCATTAACCTAAAAAATGTCCAAGTTAAAAATTGAAAATAAGAATCTTTCCAAGGGAAAAGGATCCTATGTATACCCTCACAGAAATCCAAATCAGAATCCTAATACTTTCAGGAGGAATAACCAACAAGCACAGATTTTGAGAAGAGAGAGAAATCCCACAGACTATCAGAAGGTAAGAGCCCCTCTCCAAAATACTGTGATGGATGAAGATGAAAATGATTTTCAGCAAGAAGAATAAGATAATATTCACTGTGTTGGAGATGATGCAGGGAAATCTTATTTGACACAGCATGATTATGAAGAGGCATTAATGATTGAGCAAATAAATGAAATTTCTGCTGAAAATGGTGTTTTTCAAACTGATGATGGGAAGAAATACAATCTAATATATAAGTCTAATACTAATAAGCAGACTACACTAGCTCCTCCTTCCAAGAAGAATGCTTCCCCTGCCAAGCAACAAATTCAAAAAGAGTATATTTCTCATGACCAACAGAATTCTTTAAAATCCCCTTGAACTAAGGTAAAATTTTCTGATTAAACTTCTTATTCTTTCAATTTTGAAGCTGAAACACAGAAGATCAAAATCCTCATCCCTTTGGTTGAGTTAATGAAGAATGATTCGTTAATAAATATATCCTCAAGACTATCGATCCCAAATCCATATCTCCCTTTGTTGATATTGTTAATATATATGATGACAAGCCCGCCATTGCCTTAGGTCGAATGATAGAGGATAGAGATGAAAGTTGTGCACATTTTTATATCTCTCTGAACATTCATGACAAAACATTGCATACCTGCTTACTAGACTCTGTAAATTCTCACAATATAATGCCAAAGGCAGTTATGGATGAGATTGGATTAGACATTACTAAAAATTACCATGATCTTTTCTCATTTGAATCTAGAAAAGTTAAACGTCTCGGGATGATAAAAAATTTGGCAGTGACTTTAACTCAAGCACCTATGAAAACTATGCTCATGGATATAGTTGTAGCATACATTCCACCCAAATTCAGATGTTTGTTATCAAGATCATAAATGGAGAGGTTAGGATGAACTCTTCAAATGTACCTTTCATATGTTACTATCCCTATTTTTGGAGGAGGAAACAAAAGACTATACAGAGAGTCACAACTTGCCTACATTATCAGTGACGAACAAAATCCATCCAACCATCCTATTTACTCAGTTGACACAGGTATGGGAGATTGCATATTACAGTTTGATGATTCACTGTTGGATTCATTGTTGCTTAAACAACATACTGTTCAACCCACAGAGGTAGGAGAAGATGATATATGGAGTATGTTTTTTGATGGGGAATGTATTAAAGAGACTGTTGGAGCAGGGGTTGTATTGATTTCACCATCTAAAGAAACTACACATTTGTATTTCAAGCTTGATTTCCAAGTCACAAATAAAAAGATTAGTGATTTGAAGACATACAATAAAAAGATTATTCAACATAAAATTCCTTTGAACAAAGACACAAAACCTTTCAGACATAAACTCAGATCATTCAGTCCAATAATGCTGCCTATTATGGAGAAGGAAATAAAAAAAATGATGGATGTCAAGATCATCATCCCTCTTAGATACTCTGAATGGATTTCCAACCTTCTTCATGTTAGAAAGAAAAATGGTGAGATTAGGCTCTATGTAGACTTTAGGAATCTAAAGAAATGCTTGAAAAAAGATAATTACCCATTTCCTAAGATGGAACATATTCTGTAGAACGTTTCTTGATCTAGTGTCATGTCATTCATTGATGGTTTCTCAGGGTATAACCAAATTGAATTCCATCCAGATGATAGGGAAAAAACAACATTTACTACATCATGGGGTACATTTATGTATGAAAAAATTCCATTTGGATTGATGAATGCAGGAGCAACATTCCAGAGGGCAATGGATATTGCATTCATGGGGGGAAAAGAAAGATTTGTCTTGATTTATCTTGATGATATAATAGTTTTTTCATACAGCCATGAAGATCACTTGTAGCATCTAAGAAAGACTTTCTTGAAATGTAGGAAATATGGTATTTCTTTAAATCCCAAGAAATCCCATTTCACACTCAGAGAAGGCAAGTTGCTTGGACATATTGTTTCTGCAGATGGAGTGAAGATTGGTCTAGCAAGAGTAGAGGCAATTCAGAAATTGTCTCTCCCAAGATCTAAGAAAGATATCCAATCTTTCCTTGGAACCATAAATTTCATTAGGAGGTTTATTGCAAATTTTGTTGAGCTTACCAAATATATCACATGCATGTTGAGAAAAGGTTATGAAGTAAAGTGGATAGAATAAGCCAGAAATTCTTTTGAATCTATCAAAAAATCTATTATGACAACCCCTGTCTTAATTAGCCCGAATTTTGATAAAGATTTTTATATTTCCTCATTTGCCTCTAATGATACAATTGCAATAGTGTTGTTACAGAAGAATGAAGATGGACACAAGAAACCAATAGCATTTTACAACAAAGTTTTGAGGGATGATGAAATTAAGTATGACCCAATTGAAAAGCAGGCCTATGCACTAATTAAATCACTCAAAGAATTCAATATCTATATATTACAGGCCAAGGTAATAGAATATGTACCCTCGCGTTCTTTGAAAGATGTCCTTGTTCAACCTGACATTGATGTTAAGAGGAGCAAGTGGATAGCTAAAATGATTGAATTTGATATAGAGATCAAGCCAATAAAACTTATCTGAGGCCAAGGGCTTGCCAAACTTCTTGCACAAGACAATTGTATAATGTTAGAGATAAATTTTGTTGGGGTAAATGCAGAAAGTTATCAATGTCAAATTTCATCAGAGAAACTCAACTATGATTTGTAGGTATTCTCTCACTTGGCATATTGTGAATGGTACAATCATATAATTTATTTTTTGCAGAATTTGACAGTTCCACCTGTTAGTGATAAAAAACACACTGGTATTTTGATGAGTATTTTTATCACTCTTCAAATGATTTATCATTTTCTTCGGTCTCTTTGCCAATATATTAACCTCCATAGTGTTCATTGAGCTCTTGCTTGATTACTTTTCTCAAAAATCCTTTGTTTTTATGCCTTTGGACATGCAATACAAGATACAAACAAAATATCATTCCATTGCTTTTATGTCTTTATTACTTTGATAAAATTCCCTAAACAAAAAGTGATGTGTCCTTTAAGTGAGTTAACCCTAGGATTATGTTATACACTATCCTAAGTCTGGCCCTATTATCGAAACTAGTGTATGGACCAAAGTCTAGAGTCGAGGCCACTTCCTAAGTCATCACACTACTTACCTAGTACATACGACAAAGATCATAAGTCAACATTAAGATCGGGTCATAGGCGCGGGATCGAGCCAAGCCTCACATGTTTTAAGATAATCTTAAGTTTGTCAAGCACTTACATATACCAAAGTTAAATTCAAGTCCACTTGTCAAAGAAAATAAATAGACATACACATGTCTAATTCTCTTTCTAAGCCACAAAGCAATTACAAGTCTACATACAAGCACCGAGTCCAGATGCCTAATTTTGCAGGTAGAGAATGTGTATGCAGCAGATTTGGTGAAGTATAGCTACATTCTGGATAGTTTGACAGGTAAAAAGACAACAAGTTGCATGAAAATCGAGCCACGAGGAGCTAGATTTCATACAGGTGTCAAGAAGATTGTGTTATCTACCAAAATTATGGGAATTGATGGCACCGTAACCTTGAATGCCAAATTATTCAATTGTTGAATAAATGGACAACATGATGACTTCATAGGGTTTTGACAGGCCTGATTTTGACCATTTGAGATCATAGATGCTAGTGTTACAGAATGAATTATACAGTCGTTTCTAGGGTATTACTATTGTAGTGTTGGGATATCATTGGTAGTTTGAACCAAAATAAAGCAAATTAAATTTCCTGACTGCAACATTAAAAAAATTATAGAGGGTAGAGTTGTCGACCCCCTGGAGGTGCCATATCCTTATCATGGCCAGATATCAGTTGTACATTACAGATGCATTCTTCTCCTGTTCAGTGGATGTTGTTAGAAAAGGAACTGAAGGTTCACCAAGGCTGTGTGAATGCACTAGCATGGAATTCAAAAGGTTCTCTTCTAGTGTCTAGATCAGATGATGCAAGGATTAACATCTAGAGATATGAAAGAAAAAATTGTTACATGGTATTGACACTGGTCATTCTATGAATATTTTATGTTGCAAATCTATTCCAGAGACTGGGAATGATCTAGTAATATCTGGTGCTGGAGATGCAGAGATCCAAGATTTTCGTCTGTGTCAATTAACTGGAATAATATTTAGAGGATATAATATAGAACAAAAAGTTGTCTTTCATTGCCATTCAAGGAGAGTGAAAAATATAAGTGGTTGAAGATGGTAATCCACATGATTGTTTGGAGCACAAGTGAAAATGGCCCTTTAAAGCAACATGATTTTCGTGACGGTGTTCTCTATCCTGCAACTGGCTCTACAAGGATCAACTATTGCCATAATACTAAAATCAGTTGTTCAGGGGTTTCTGTTTACATTTGAGGTACAAAATCTTCACTCTATGAATTTTTTCATGTACATGGCAAACCATTATCAGTTTAAAGTATCCTACAATAAACTAGCTCTACATCTAGCCTATACTTTGTTTTCCTTGCCTGTAAGAATGAAGAGCATGAACATAAAAGAGACAGATTTAGAAACAGAGCTAAAAAGAGAAAGAAGAAAATCACCAAGGATTATAATAGCTTGTGGTGGTTATCAAAACACCTCAAGAGGAAAATCAAGAAATTGAAGGAGAAGATTAATACACATCCAGATCTACAGGTACTGGCCCAAGTTGTTGTGAATTTGCAGGGAAATAAATCAAAGGAACACTAAGTTTTTGGTAAAACAACAGTTTTGAATATGAAGGGTTTCTTTTTGGCCAAAGACAAAGATTTCACCAATGCAAAAGGAAAAATTACAACCAATTAGCTGGTGAAAAGCAGGGCTTTCAGCAACTAACTAACATATCATAAGACAAATTAGCTGGTGAAACTATAGAAAGAAATTTTTGGAAAGTTAAGCTGGAGCCAAGCAATTTTAGAGTGATTAAAGGGTTATGGGAGCATCAAAGGATTAACCACCAAATAAAAAACAATCAGCATGAAAGATTCGTGGAGATTTTGGGACCAAAGGTTAAAAAGGGTTGATTAAAATTTTGGTTATGCTTGTTGAAAGATTCCAGCTACAGAAGACAGGTGTCTTTACCCTCCATGACACATCAGAGTCATTAAAGTGATGAAGACCAGATGTAAACGGTCAACAAAGAAGATAGTTCGAGTCCTAGGAACTAGTCTTTCGATTATCAATTTGTATTTGGTTAGTTTTATTTTCTATATTTGGATATACAGATCCAAGTTTTCAGGATCTAAAAATTGATTATAAAGGCTATAAATGCCTATCTTTTTAAGAGATGTGGGTTCAATCCTGGGATACATTTTTCTCTTGTACTAAGACTCTTATCTTGATAATAGAATCACAATCTTCTTTTACTATCAATGTCAGATTTATTCATGTACTTCATTATTCTGTACCTTATTTCAGTTTAGCTTAGCTTCTAAGAACTGTTATCTTCTTATTAAGCTCATGAACTTGAATTAAAGGAATTATTACTATCTTGTATGACCCTACACACTATTGTACTTGGTTATCTAGACTATTGTTCTTCATACTCTATTTCAATTACTTTGTCTGATCATTGATTTCTAAATTCACTGTCTCATTCGAATGCATGATAAGTTGTTCTTCTCATTAGTCATTGAGTTATCCCATTGATCCAAGCATACCTAATTATCATTTTCTTAATTTACCAAGCATCTTTAGCCTATAACCCTAAAGAGTTTCTTGGAATGATAACAAATTGGCATCGTTGTCGGGGAGAGGAGACTGAAGCTCAGCTTTGTTGGTAGATGACACAAAGCTGATATTTGATGATAGAAAAAGATTAGACATTCTCTTGTGTGTAATAATCTATCTGGCAACTCCATGAAGGATAGATCTATTGGTGACTCCACTGGTATATAAATGAACCAGATCATAGCAAAGAGGTATGCATTCTGCAATTTCTCAAGTATTTCTGGTTACCCTCATCCAGTACCTAGTAGAGATGAATGAGAACACAACCTTCCCAGATTTCGAGGAGAAGAATGGGAAGTACCAGCTGAACATTTGTTGGATTTTCATGAGTTTATTCATCGGCTCCAGATCATAAATGAAGATGTTAAGATTAAACATTTCAAGTATTCATTAGAGGGGATATCCCTTGATTGGTGCAAGTCTCTTCCAACTTCAAGCATTCACTCATTAGCAAGTTTTCATTATGCTTTTCATTTGTTTTGTAAATATGAATTTTCAACTGAAGGTCTCTTTGAAGATTGTTGTGATGAATTTCATAAGTATGTTCAGCAGGAAGTAGTATTTTCTTCTGTTTGTCAAGATGAAAATTATGTTGTTAAGGAATATCTTCATGATACAAATAAGAATTGCATAGCTGTAAATGCATCAGTCCTTATCTCTATTACACCTACTGCCTTTGATTTACATGAAGAAATAGTTAGAGAGGAAGTTTTTTCTGAAAATTTTCAAGAGGTTTCCTATGATATGTTTTCACCTGTGATTGGGGAGAAGGATATGAAGACTTTTTGTCTTTCTTCGCATGATTCAGGAGTTTTCTTCTCACCTATTGTTGATAAGTATGTAGATGCAGTAGACCAGACCCTTACTTCAAAGGATGTTGATTTTAACAGCAACTAGACCATATATGACATTTATGAATCTGATTTCGATGAGGCTTTTTTGCCCATAAAGGAACGACATCATGTTGTAATAAGCCATTCCATGTTTGTAGAATACATTGAATATGATGATTTTAATCTGGCCGAAGATTTGAAGTCTTCTCTTTTGTTTATAATGCCTCATGAACAAAAAATTGAAATCACCTACGAAGAAGATATCTCTCATCATGATCAAGAAATTGTTGATCCACATTATGATAGCCATGAGGATGCCTTTAACATTGTATCAAATTCATCTATTAAAGATGACTGCCATGATGATCATATTGTTTCTTTCAAAACCTTTAAAGATGATGATTAGATTATTCCTTCCGAAAACTTTGAAGATGTTGAGAAGATTGACATATCAGTAGAAGATAG
>SNQJ01S0001207.1:23408-57285 GCA_010110895.2 Picea sitchensis
AGTTTCCATATTTGCAAGGACTGTCTTATCTTCAGCTAGAACATCAGGAAGATTGCAATAGATACAATGAGGAAGATGATGTGCTGAAAAGTTCAGATCAACAGTCCTTCTTATATGACTCTCTGACAGAGGATGAGCATTATGTTTTCAACATTGAGACCAATGATGGTGAAGAAGAGAAGAGAGGTTCAAATCAACAGTTGAGTTTGCATTCTCTTTCGATAGAAGAAGAACAATTTACATTCATCATTGAGACCAGTGAAAGAAATTAGCAGCTGCAATGTAGTCAGTTGGATCAGCAGTTCAAAGAGGTATTTCATTATGACTTTAATGACCCTTTTGTTGATTTTCCGAAATCCATGAGAAACTTAAGTATCAAAACATTTTTGTCAGATGAAGGAGAGTTTTATCGTCCTTTCAAATCTCTTTTCTATATGATATGGCTTCCATTATTTTTCGGGCCAAGATCTAGCATGATGTCAGTAAATCAGTTTCTCACATGGCTTCATTGGAAGCATGACTTCACTTGACAAGAGGCAATACATTTGGTTAGTGTAGGAGTAGGCAGAAGAATAAGATCGCCATATGAGCAGCTAGATATTTTCAATTGTTGAGCTCATAAATAAGCAGGGCAGGCTACAGGCAGGCTACAACCAAGCTATAGGCAAGCTACAGGTTTACAGAGGAATAGTTGCACAGGCCAGATGACTCCATGCCAAATGCTAAAGGCTACTGGAACTACTAGGTTCCTGGAAACCTCGCAGGGAGGTCTCCATCCCAGTTGGAGCTAGTTGTTAGCGATAAAAAATGCACTGGTATTTTGATGAGTATTTCCATCACTCTTCAAATGCTTTATCGATTTCTTCAGTCTCTTTTCTAGTATCTTAAACTCCATAGTGTTCATCAAGCTATTTCTTGATTACTTTGCTAAAAAATCCTTTGTTTTTATTCCTTTGGACCTACAATACAAGACACAAACAAAATGTCATTCCATTGCTTTTATGTCTTTATGACATTGATAAAATTCCCTAAAGAAAAAGTGATGTGTCCTTTAAGTGAGTTAACCCTAGGATTATGTTATACACTATCCTATGTCTGATCCTATTATCGAAACTAGTGTATGGACCAAAGTCTAGAGTTGAGGCCACTTCCTAAGTCATCACACTACTTACCTAGGACATAAGACAAAGATCATAAGTCAACATTAATATCAGGTCATAGGCGCGGGCTCAAGCCAAGCCTCATGTGTTTTAAGCTAATCTTAAGTTTGTAAAGCACTTACATATACCAAAGCTAAATTCCAGTCCACTTGTCAAAGAAAATAAATAGACATACACATGTCTAATTCTCTTTCTAAGACACAGAGTAGTTACAAGTCTACATACAAGCACCGAGTCTAGATGCCCAATTTTGTAGGCAAAGAATGTATATGCAACAAATTTGGTGAAATATAGCTGCATTTTGGATAGTTTGACAGGTAAAAAGACAACAGATTGCATGAAAATCGAGCCACAAGGAGCTAGATGTCATACAGGGGTCAAGAAGATTGTGTTAACTGCCAAAATTATGGGAATTGATGGCACCATAAACTTGAATGCCAAATTATTCAATTGTTGAATAAATGGACAGCATGATGACTTCATAGGGTTTTGACAGGGCCGCGTTTTCCCATTTGAGATCGCAGATGCTAGTGTTACATAATTCATTATACAGGCATTGCTAGGGTATTACTATTGTAATGTTGGGATTTCATTGGCAGTTTGAACCAAAATGAAGAAAATTAAATTTCCTGACTGCAACATTAACAAAATTATAGAGGGAAGAGTTGTCGAACCTATGGAGGTGCCATATCCTTATCATGGCCAGATATTAGTTGTACATTACAGATGCATTCTTCTCCTGTTCAATGGTTGTTGTTAGAAAAGGAACTGAAGGTTCACCAAGGCTGTGTGAATGCACTAGCATGGAATTCAAAAGTTTCTCTTCTAGTGATTGGATCAAATGGTGCAAGGATTAACATCTGCATTCTACGAATATTTTTTGTTGCAAATCTATTCCAGGGACTAGGAATGATCTAGTAATATCTGGTGCTGGAGATGCAGAGATCTGAGATTTTCGTCTGTCTAAATTAACCAGAAGAAGCTTTAGAGGATCTTATATAGAACAAAAAGTTTTCTTTCATTTCCATTCAAGGAGAGGGAAAAATATAAGTGGTTGAAGATGGTAATCCACATATTTGTTTGGAGCGCAAGTGAAAATGGCCCTTTAAAGAAACATGATTTTTGTGACGGTGTTCTCTATCCTACAACTGGCTCTACAAGGATCAACTGCTACCAGAATACTAAAATCAATTGTTCAGGGGTTTCCTTTTACATTTGAGGCAGAGAAGCTTCACTCTATGAATTCGTTCATGTACATGGAAAACAATTATCAGTTTAAAGTATCCTACAATAGATGAGCTCTACATCTAGCCTATACTTTGTTTTCCTTGCTTGGAAGAATGAAGAGCACGAACATGAAAGACACAGATTCAGAAACAGAGCTAAAAAGAGAAAGAAGAAAATCACCAAGGATTATAATAGCTTGTGGTCGTTAGAAAAACGCCTCAAGAGGAAAATCAAGAAATTGAAGGAGAAGATTAATACACATCCAGATCTACAAGTATTGGCCCAAGTTGTTGTGAATTTGCAGGGAGATAAATCAAAGGAACACTGATTTTTTGGTAAAACAACAGTTTTGAATATGAACGGTTTCTTTTTGGCCAAAGACAGAGCTTTCACCAGTGCAAAAGGAAGAATTACAACCAATTAGCTGGTGAAAAGTAGGGCTTTCACCAGCTAACTAACATATCATAAGGCAAATTAGCTGTTGAAACTACAGAAAGAAATTTTTGGAAAGTTAAGCTGGAGCTAAGCAATTTTGGAGTGATTAAAGGGTTATGGGAGCATCAAAGGATTAACCACCAAATAAAAAAAAATCAGCATCAAAGATTTGTGGAGATTTTGGAACCAAAGGTTAAAAAGGGTCGATTAAAATTTCGGTTATGGTTGTTGAAAGATTCCAGCTACAGAAGACATGCATATTTACCCTCCACAACACATCGGAGTCATTAAAGTGATGAAGAATAGGTGTCAACAATCAACAAAGAAGACAGTTCGAGTCCTAGGAACTAGTCTTTTGATTATCAATTTGTATTTGGTTAGTTTTATTTTCTATATTTGAATATACAGATCCAAGTTTTCAGGATCTAAAAACTAATTGTAAAGGCTATAAATGCCTATCTTTTTAAGAGATCTGGGTTCAATCCCGGGATACATTTTTCTCTTGTACTAAGACTCTTATCTTGATAATAGAATCATAATCTTCTTTTGCTGTAAATGTCATATTTATTCATATACTTCATTATTCTGTACTTTATTTCAGTTTAGCTTAGCTTCTAAGAACTGTTATCTTCTTATTAAGCTCATGAACTTGAATTAAAGGAATTATTACTATCTTGTATGACCCTACACACTAGTGTACTTGGTTATCTAGACTAGTTTTCTTCATACCCTATTTCAATTACTCTGTCTGATCATTGATTTCTAAAAGCATTGTCTCATTTGAATGTATGATAAGTTGTTCTTCTCATTAGTCATTGAGTTATCCCATTGATCCAAGCATACCTAATTATCAAATTCTTAAGTTACCAAGCATCTTTAGCCTACAACCCTAAAGAGTTTCTTGGAGTGATAACACCACCAAACATGAGAAAGACATAAGTGAGAGCTTTGAAGCTTAAGGCCATCAAATTTTGCATAAGTGACAAGATGTTGTTATAGAAAGATCCATCATGGGTACTCTTGAGATGCATTAACAAGGTAGAATCCGTTCAAACAGTGAAAACATTTCATAGCAGTGAATGTGGAGGACACCATTACTGGAAAACCATTGCTCATAAAATCTTGAGAGCTGGCTACTATTGGCCATGTTTATTTTTCGATGTATGTGAATTTGTCAAATCATGTGTTAAATGACAGAGGTTTTCATGTAAGCAGTAGTTGAAATCTCTGCCCCTTAAACATGTTATGGTTACAGGTCCCTTCCAACAATGGGGTTTAGATTTCATTGGAGAAATACATCCACCTTCTAGCAATAAACACAGATGGATTCTTGTTGCTACTGATTACTTCATGAAATGGATTGAAGCCATTCCCACCAGGAACACCAATCATACTGTAATCATTAACTTTCTATATGATCATATTTTTTCTAGGTTTGGCTGTCCCAAAAGACTTGTTACAGACAATGCAACATCATTCAATGATAAAGCCTTGGTAAATTTGTGTGAGGACATGGGAATCCAACTAGTTCATTCTACATCCTATTACCCATAAGGCAATGGCCTTGCTAAGTCTTCAAATAAGAGTCTGATAAGAATTGTTAAAAAATTACTAGAGCATAATCAAAGGAGTTGGGACTATAAATTAAAGTTCATTTTATGGGCTGATAGAGTAACAAATAAGAAATCTATTGATACATCTCCATTCAATCTGGTTTGTGGCACTGGAGCTATTTTTCCAATCCAGCTTGCATTACCAGTAGCCAGATTTCTTCAGGAGGCAAATTCCAAGCCAAATGATCTTACCGGGAGGATTTTTCATTTGGTTGAATTACAATAGGCCAGAGAAAAATTAGTTGAAAAGATGGAATTGCATTAGAGGAAGATGAAGGAATATTTTGATAGAAAGGTGAAGGAAAATATTTTTAAAGCAGGGGATCTAGTTTTGAAATCGGATGAAGCAAGGCAGGAAAAGGGTAAACATGGCAAGTTTGATGCTCTCTGGATAGGTCCATTTATTATATCATTAGTGCAACAGAACAACCTTTTTTGTTCTCCGAAATATGGAAGGTGATGAAGTCACAGGTGGCCCATTCAATGGGCGTTTTCTCAAACTCTATTTTTATTGAGGCTTTCTCAAGCCTTACTCTTTTGTAAATTTTTAGTTTTAGTTTTTCTTTTTCAGTCTGTGTGTCAAATAAATCCATGCCCAATGGACTACTGAGTCACGTCATTTTTGAGTCTTAGGTTATAGGAAAGGCTACAGAGTCGATAAGGTTCTTGAAACCTCATAGGGAGTCTTTCATCCCTAGAAGGAGCCAAATGTTATCTCATTAAATAACATAGTCAATTTTGTTAATTTAGGTGATAGGAAGTCATTGAAAAATGCAGTTCTAAATTTTTCAAGGTTCATTTTTGAGAACCTTATGTTTGTAATAAAGTTTTCAAAAATTCATATTTGATTTTTATTTTAAAAATTTCAAAAAATAGGTTTCAATGGCTAAGTGCCTCTCCAAAAGCACTTCTAAGCCACCGAAAGCCCTAGCTTTCGACAGCATAAAACCGAAATCCAAGGGTTATTTAGCCACTGAAAGAACAATAGCTTGGAAACAGTCAACACATCCTTTCATGCACTCGAACCGTTGGGTTGATATGTTATGATTGCAATTAACCGCCAAAAAGATAGAAGGAAATCCGTTTGAAGACTTGGATCTCATCCCGACATGATACATCGAATCTTTTTAAACTTTTGTTTCATTAAACCACGTGGTTGTGTACATTCCCACCATTCAAGTTTACCAATCATGATGACTTCAAATCTTTCATGTTCCTTGTAATCAAGGTATTTTCTTAGTACATATCTCACGTTTTTCGTTTCTGTCGCAGTTAAGCCAAAGCTCCCTAATTTTTTACTGTGTGTTCTCCCTCCAAGCTCGAATTTCCAATTCCAGGTGTGCATGAGAATTCCAGTAGATGAAGAAAGGAGGAACAAATCTGAGGAAGGAACTTGATGACATTTGTTACCTGGAATCAAACCCACATCTGTGTCAACTCTTCAAGGACGCAGGTTGCTACAAATTTTGTGAAATATTTTAGAGCTCTCACCAGCAAGTGGCAAACAATTTTGCTCTGATGTTTGATGGAAGAAAAGTAGTCATTGGTCAAGATGAATTCCAAGTGGATGAAGCCCTCATAGTTGAAATGAAAGAGCTTCCAAGGACTGGAGAAAACTGGTTCAAAACCACTGTCACAAAGGATGTTGAATTTAGGTCATACCTGAAACTAGAACACAAATGTTTGGTATGGAAGAAAGACATTCCTATGTCTTTTCTTGAAGAGAAATCACAACATTTATTGAAGTCCATCCTTGTTTATATAACTTGTGAAGCTAGATACTATAGGGTGATGATCTATCATTTTAAACTCATGAACCATTTCACTGGTAGGATCCCACTCAATCTTACTTATTACCTCCATAGAATCTTAACTAAGATGGATCATCAGGTCAAAGCTAAGCCAAGCAAGGTTGTAGTCAGGTTATCCCATCATGGTTTGATTAAAATCTTGGTTTGTGAGGTGTTGCAGAGAAGGAGTAAGGAGTGGAATTAATTCTTATTCTGGAACAATTTTTAGACTGATGTATAGCCAGAGGATAATAAGAGTCCTTCTTCAAAAAATTATTCTACTCCCTGAAGTGGAAAGAGGAAGAGGAGAGCCATCTCTCCAGTTCTAGTTGATCATCTCTCTCCATATTCTAGTCCTAAAAAAACTAAGAATAAATTAAATTTTAGCAAAGAGATAGAGAAGGCAGAAGAGCCTCCAGTGGACAAGAAGATTTTAAATCTCCCTTATGCAGATTTTGAGGATGAAGAGCACCAGTTTGAAGCAAAGTAAGGAGCAATCCTAGAAGAATATCCAGTTACAGTAGGGTATCAAGATTCAGTTACAGTAGGGTATGAAGATATAGTTACATCAGGGTATGTAGATCCATTCACATCAAGGTATGAAGATCTTCTATCACCTACACCCAAGGAGGAACATGAACTGAAAATTGAAAAGGCCTCATCTAGAAGCAAAAGAAAGCAGAGAAAATCAAAGAAGAGAAAGAAACTTAAAGAGAAAATAAAACAATAGAAAGTGCTAGAAAGGGTGATTAAAACTGGGTACGAAATTATATCAAAGATTTTTGCAGAAACCAGTGCATCCCTAGAAATATTGGCACATTAAAGTTTAAAGGAAAAGAAAAATAAGAAGAAGATTGTAAAAGATTACTACAGTCTCTAGAGAGTGTCTATGCATTTGAAGAAAAATGTCAGGTCATTAAGGTTGCAAGCTATGTCTTCAAGACCTCAGCCTAAACCACATGTTAATCTTGAAACCCTAGCAGATGCAGCCATCCACTTCAATGATTCAGAGGTAGTCAAAATTCCTACATCTATTCCCGAACTTGATCAAGATGCAAAAGTTTCAGAAGATCAGACCTAAGGTGTTCCAAATCTAAGACAAAAGGTATTTTGCATTTTTGTTTAAAAAAAAACTTTCGGTGGCTTAGGAAAACATTTCAATTGTTCATTAGCCACCGAAAGAAGAACTTTTGGTAGCTAACTGGCCCAAATTTTGTCTATTTTAGCCACCAACATCATTGATAGGGCAAAGAGGTATTGTTTTTGCACAGATCCATTTTTTTCTTATCCAAATGCCTCAGGAACGGTTCCAAGCGATAGATAATAATTAAGTTCATCATTATCAAGATTCTGTTTTGATTTTGGAGGTGCCTAGCAAGGTGGGAAGGTAAATTTGGTTACCAATTTTCTAGGCAAAAATGGGTCTTGTTGCCTATTGGTGGAAAGTTCAATTTGTCCCATATCTTGTGAAGAAGCATCAGCCTTGGAAGGCTTACTACAACTGTTGAAGATTTTAGAAAGAAATGAAGATCACTTAAAATAAGGAGTTGACCTATTTTATAGGATCTCTGCCTATTTTCTTGTGTCAGATACTGATTTTCTATTTTTGGTAAATTCGATCCAGTATTCTAGGATCTCAATATCTGATGTAAAGGCTATAAAGCCACCAAATTTTGATGAAGGAGGGGTTTGAATTTGAGTTCTAAACTATACTGCTATTGTGATTAAGACACTTTCCTTAATATATTCATCTTGCACGCTTCTTTCATTGTTATTGTCAGACCTTCTTTTCATTTATGTTCTGTGCTTATGAGTTGAAATTATTTCTTTGTCTCTATTTAATGTCCTATGGTAACTGTCATCTTACCTTTGATTATTAAGCAAGGATCATAAGCATTCACTACTAGTTTGTTGACCCATCATATATATTGTTTTATGTATGTTCTGGTCAATTGATTGGTTTCTTATCCATTTGATTCACAAACCTATCTGATAATAGCTCTTGAAGGCCTTGTACTGTTTGAATATAACTAGACTGTCTTGAAGATACAATCTAGTGAGTTAGATATTCATCTTGATCCAATCATTACCCATCATTGAGTGAACCATTGCAAGATTAGTTAAGTTACCAGGCATCTTTGAGATACAACCTAAGAGAGTTTCCTGGAGTGACAACAGATTCAATCAACATACGAGGAGTCTCTCATGGACAACCAATTAAACGAGATGAGCAAGGGGGACAAGGCCAACAACAACCCAAACAAATACAACCTCAGGTACCAAAAGAAAGAAGGAAATTCTGATGTTTCTGATCAACCTAACATAGCAGAAAGGCCCGATAAAGATGTAGCAGATGAAAACAGAGGTAAGAAAGTTCAAACCCCCTCTCCAGTGGTTACAATTCCTATCTAGGAAGTGAAATAAATTCCAAAGCCCACATCCCCTTTTAATTTTGAGTATGAAATTCAAGAAATTAGAATCCCTGTCCCCCTTTTAGAGTTGTTCAAGCATGAATATTTCAAAAGAAGCCTATCTAAATTGTTTATTCCTGAACCCTCAAATCATCCCACAGACTCAATCAATTTGCAAGACGAAAATCCAACAGTTATATTAGGTCCAATGGTAGAATATAGAGATGATTCATCCCCTCCCTTATACACATCACTGAATATACATTAAAAGGTGCTGCATAATTTTCAGATGGATTCAGGGGTGTCTCACAACCTCATGCCCAAAACCATCATCAAAGAACTAGGAATAGAAATCACAAAAACATACCATGACTTGTATTCCTTTGACTCTAGGAAAGTGCAATGTCTTGGGGTCATCAAGGACTTGGTTGTGACCTTGTTTCAGCTGCCCATGAAAAGTGTGGTCATGGACATTGTGGTAGTTGATGTTGCCACGAAGTTTGGCATGTTATTTTCAATATCTTGGATAAAAAGACTTGGGGGAACCTTGCAAATGGACCTCATGTATGCCACTATTCCTATGTTTAGGGGGGAGCATAGAATACTTTACAGGGAAGCTCAATTGGCTTATATTATTAGGGATGAAAAAAACCCCACCAACCATCCTATCGTTTCACTTGACACTAATTTGGGGTCTATTTTATTGCAGCTCACTGATGCTCCTGAACCTCCTCTAAAACTCAGAGAGCACTCCACTGCTTTTCTTGAAGCTTCCTCTTCCATCAAACTTGTTTGGATTTTTTTTTTTTTTTATGGAACTTCATCCATGGTGAGTGTTGGTGCTGGAGTAGAATTTATTTCACCCACTCAAGAGACCATACCTCTGTCCTACAAATTGGAATTTGAAACTACCAATAACGTGGCAGAGTACGAAGCTCTCATTTTGGTATTGAGGGATGCAAAAGATATGGAAATTAAAGAAATATCTATGCTTGGAAATGCTGAGTTGGTTATCAATCATATCAGAAATATTTACCAAGCCAAGCATCCTAGACTCAGATCTTATAGGAATGAAGTGTGGGAACTAGTTGACATTTTCTTCCTAACTTTCAAAATTTGATTTATTATGAGAGAGGAGAACATAGTGGCTAATTATTTGGATATTTCAATGAGCAATTTTAGAATCCCTCTACCACCTAGACTTAGGTATGATGTAGAGGTAAAATATAAACCATCAATACCTGACAATGTCAAGCATTGGAAGGTATTCGAGGATGATCTTGAAATCTAAAGGTTCCTGGAAACTGTTGATGAATTTTCTGCATTACACATAGATCAAGATCATGATTCTGAAAATGATATCCATGCTGATGTATTTTTAAACAAAATTGCTAATCATCACATTGTACAGTTACCAATAAATCACATTCCAAAGGGAATAGTTCCTTTGGCAAGGATTTTCGACGGTAATGATGTGGTAGTGAAAGCTAGAAGGCCGCTTGATGATGCTGACATATCCAAATGCAACATTGGTATAGAAAAAAAATCCTAAGTTTTTCAAGTTGTCAAGCCTGTCAAAGGAGCAGAGGGACAAATATGTTGAGTTGTTGAAAACATTTTCTGATGTGTTTGCATGGACATATGAAGATCTCAGGACTTATGATATAGGTGTCATTGAGCATAAAATTCCACTGAAGGAGGATGTTAATCCGTATAGGAAGAAATTGAGACCGATAAATATTATGTTGTTGCCAATCATGGAGAAAGAGGTGAAGAAATTGTTGGATGCCCAGATCATCGTACCTTTGAGGTATTCAAAGTGGGTGGACAACTTGGTCCTGGTGAGAAATAAGATCAGGGAAATTAGACTTTGCGTCGATTTTAGGAACCTAAATAGAAGCTCAAAGAAGGACAATTACCCCTTGTCGAAGATGGAACACATATTATAGAGGGTGAATAGTGCATCAATGATATCCATAATTGATGGATTTTCGGTCTACAATTAGATATCGGTCATGCCTAAAGATAGAGAAAAAATATCCTTCACCACTCCTTGGGGTACATTCATGTACGCTAAGATGCCCTTTGGATTGATGAAAGTAGGGGCAACTTTTTATCAAGCCATGGATATATATTTCATTGGAGAAATGGGAAAGTTTGTGGTCATCTATCTGGATGACATTACAGTTTTCTCCATATCTAATACAGAGCATTGTGATCATTTGAAAAGGGTTTTCTTGAAATGAAGGAAATTTGGCCTCTTCTTAAATCCCAATAAATCATTATTTTCCATGAAGGAGGGGAAATTAATGGGGCACATAGTATTAGCTGAGGGAGTCAAAATTGATCCCAATAGGGTAGAAGCAATCCAAACCCTTTCACTCCCTAGATACAGGAAAGAAGTCCAGTATTTCTTGGTTAAAGTTAATTTCCTGAGAAGGTTTGTTTTCATTTTTGCTGAAAAGGTAAATCTTATAAAAACCATGTCGAGGAAAGGGAATGAAGTCAAGTGGACTGTTGAGTCTCAAAAATCCTTTGATTAGATAAAAATGGCCTTGACTGAAGCACTTGTGCTCATCAGTCCTGATTATTTCAAAGATTTTATGATTTTCTCCTTTGCTTCATTTGAAATAGTGGCAAACATTTTGTTGCAAAAGAACAATGAAGGGTTTGAACAACCCATTGCCTTTCTTAATAGAGAATTGAGAGATGCAGAGATGACATATGATATCATGGAAAAACAAGCCTATTCTATGGTTAAGGCCCTCAAATATTTTAGGGTCCATCTTTTGCATTCAAATATCATTTCTTATGTCCCTTCAACTTCTGTGAAGGAGATTCTCATTCAGCCTGACATAGATGGAAGAAGGAGCAAATGGATTGCTAAAATTCTTTAATTTGACTTAGAGATAAGGCCCACCAAATTGGTTGAGGATCATGGTTTAGCCAGACTGATGGTTGAATATAATTGAAAAGACTTGGGGATAAATTTCATCAATGCTTTCTCAAAAAATCGACAGAATGAGTTTTCTGATACACATTCTCAAGTCATCCCTCCATTAGCATAATGTGCTTGGTACAGGAACATCATTTTCTTTTTACAGAAGTTGTAGCCTCTTGATGGCATGGAAAAAAAGAGAGTAATAGATTTAAAGCTCAGATCAATTAAATATTGCCTCATTGGTCAAGTTTTATATTGGAAATATCCTCTAGGGTTGTGGTCGAGATGTTTAGACCCACAGGAATCCCAAAAAATCATGTTTGATTTTCATGATAGTTTGTGTGGTGGACATCACTTCTGGAGAACCACGACCTACAAGATTCTCAAATATGGCTATTTCTAGCCTAGTTTGTTCACTGATGTTTGTGCTAAAATCAGGCTTGTGTGAAGTGTTAGAAATTCTCAGGAAAACAACAACTCAAGTCCTTTCCTTTGAATCCTATGGTGGCTTCAGGACCCTTTCAGTAGTGGGGCCTAGATTTTATTGGGGAAATTCATCTAGCTTCCAATGGTCAACACAGGTGGATCTTGACTACCATAGATTACTTTACCAAGTGGATATAATATATCCCCACAAGGAGTGCTTATCACAAGGTAATAATTGGTTTTCTTGAGGATATTATAGCAAGGTTTGGCTGTCCAAAAAGAATTGTTATTGATAATGTTGCATCCTTTAAGGCTGAACCATTGATTCAATTCTGTGAGTAGTTTTTAATTGCATTGATTCACTCAACTCCTTATTAACCTCAAGGAAATAGAATAAAAGAGTCCTATAATAAGAGCCTTCTAAAGATCATCAAAATATTGTTAGAGAAAAATAACAAAGAATAGGATTCAAAGCTCAAGTTTTCTTTGTGGGCTGACAAAGTGACAACAAATAGATCTCTTGGTGT
The DNA here is from genome assembly GCA_010110895.2 of Picea sitchensis. Lineage (NCBI taxonomy): Eukaryota > Viridiplantae > Streptophyta > Pinopsida > Pinales > Pinaceae > Picea > Picea sitchensis. Next base: position 35,939 of record SNQJ01S0001207.1, read on the forward strand.
CTCTCCTTTTCATCTTGTATATGGAGTTGAGGCCATATTTCCTTCTCAACAAGCCTTACCCATGCAAAACTTCTTCCAAGGCTGCCAAGGAGAGCCTAATGATATGATGAGAAGGGTACAACCACTCATGGAAGTACAATAGACTAGAGAGAAGTTATTGGACAAAGCACATCAACATCAACAAAAGAACAAGTAGGATTTTGAAAAGAGAGTCAGAAAGGAGGATTTCCAGCTGGGAGATCTGGTACTCAAATGGGATGCACCCAAGTAGGAAAAAGGAAAGCATGGAAAATTTGACACCATGTGGATCAGCCCCTTCAAAATCTATGAGAAGTTTTCAAATAATACTTACAGGTTGCATAATTTGGAGGGTGATGAAGTTTCTGGAGGCCCTGTAAATGGGCATTTTCTGAAGAAGTTTTTTGTTTAAGACACGAATGGCTTCCTATGTCATTGTAAATACTGGTTTCTTTTTATTTTTGTAAAGTGGCTCCACAACCCAATATTATAGGCATTGAAGATGCATAAGGAGTTCTTAGAGAATCACATAGAGGTATTTATCCCCCATGGAGCCTAATGTTAACACATGTTATGGATCATGGGTGTTTTCCCTATGAGTTGACATTCTGGTGAAAAAATGGCCGAAAGAGGTGGCTAAAAACCTACAAAATGCATTTTTTCCTAAGTCGAGGCCTTGATGTGAATTTTTGGTGCGATCTGATAAAGGGCCCTTAGATCTGAGCAACTTATCTTGGTGTGCTCAGATCTACACACAAAATCCATATCATACCCCCCCCGACATTCTTCCTTTAACGGATCTACAACACACAATCCATATTGGAATCCCCCCCTGACATTTTACCTTTAACAAGGGGGGCGGGGGGGGGTCCGAGTTCATGGTTTCTGAGTGCTCACATTATCATGGTGCCTCCTCACACCGGACCACTCTACACTAAAAATCTTACCATCCACTCTCGAAAGAGACCACTTCCCCACCGCTCTCCCTTACCGTTTCCCACTCCTTCTTCCACCTGTTTTCCACTAGCTCTCTCGTATGCGTGTCCCTTCCCCTTGTATCTTTTATCCCTATTATATCCCTACACCTTCTCCCCACTCCTGCTTCATGTCATCTTCCCCAATGATGGTCATGTTCTCTTCTTGACCACTCATGTCCTCTCTCTTCGCCACATCACCTCAACTCCCTATTATTGGTGCCCTTGTGTCTCCCAGTCACCACTTTGTCGCCGCACCTTCTCACTTGGTCACCATCCTTTCATTGCTTTGTGTTGATTTCTACAGAATCTATGTCCACCTACCAAGCCTCCCCTACAAGCATCCAACTCACATCCAAATGGAAGAATGCAGAGGATGCCAAGTTCTACAGGTGTAGAGTTGACTTAGGCCTTCCCGATCCTGAGAAAGATAGTTATTGAAGTAGGTGGAGGTGGTTGAACATTGTTTCTACCATAAATAGAAATCCCTAGGAAGGATTTTCAGAAAGTCGACTCATCTGCAAGCCCCCCTAAAGAACTATTGTGTCTTACAGAAGCTTGCATCTGACGAAATATTGCATGCTCAGTCTACTAGAAAGCATGCATACATAAATATTTGAATGAGGTGATTCAGACACACCTTTGTTGTCACTGGTGAATTTCTCTGAGTATATAGGAGTTATTGTCATATTTTGTTGGGTGTTGATGGTTGAGCTAGGCTCCCAATTGTAGTTTTTTTATGCAGCTCTGGTTCTCGGTTATGTAATGAAATTCGAGACTTGTTTTTTAATCTAAGTCAGCTTCTTTATCCACTCTTTTGCATCTGATACTGAGATTTCATGATTGAAGGATTCACATGAGTTGTTGTGACTGTGTTCCAATGGAGGTTTGATTGCAGTATTGTTATAGCATTCTCTTAGTTTCCTGAAGTTTTAGGTCTAAGAGGATATTGTTCTTGAATATTTCCTTCCTTAGGCTGCTAGAAGACTTGATGTCCATAGAAGACCTCTACATCTCCTCACTTATTCTTTCCCCTACTCACCCTTTACTACAATTTATTGGCTGAAGTTAAATCAATACCTCACTTTCTCATGCATTTCCTAGTTCGGATTTCTGAGTTAAAGAGATATTTTCTTGATTCTGTACCTATTCGACCTCCTTTAATTTATCCATTGTGAGATACAAACTGATGGGTATTGGGCTTACCTCTGCTGCAATCCAGAGGTGACTTCTAGTGCTAACAGACCCAAGTTTGTTTGATGTATAATTGTATGAGTTTTAATATATTTGAAGGTAATACTATTCTATATGGATAGTATATCTCATTCTGTTTTCAGTGGTATGTGGAACGTCACATAACTCCTCACGGTTAGAGAGTTATGGACATGTGAAGTTTGAGAACCCTCATGAGTCATCTAGAAGCCCCAAAAGGTCAAAGTAGTCAATGTGGTAGCAAAGAAGAAATTATTTAAATAATAAATTTAATGGAGAAATTACTAAGTGGACAAGTGGTTAGAAGTGGGTTAGCCTTAAAATAAGGAAAGTGGTTTAAGATGGTTAGAAAGTAACCCCTTGAGGAAGCTACATAAAGGTATAAATAAGAGGCAAAGGTCTCTCATTTTAATTACACTTGAGAATATTGAATATATACAAGTGACTGAGGTAACCAATAGATATCTAAGGTGAATTTCAAAGGGAAGGTGAAGTAAGGAAGGCCGAAATTCAAGGGAGGATAAATTCTTTTGATGATGCCTTCTAAGGTATGTTATTTATAGGTCATCTCACCATTTTTGCAATAAATGTTTTTCTAGAATGATTCAGACTGTGTAATATGGAGGTCGTTGAGGAAAAATCTCCAATTATCTATGATAAAAATTTCATCTTGTGGGTCGTTGTACTTTTTTATTTACACTCCATGGAAAATAGGGTTTGTGGCTAGTCCTGAATCTAGTCTAAAACAAGTGTTTTGGGTAAAAATGTCATAAATTATTGATAACATATCCAAATTTAGTAAGAAAAAATGTATTGGTTAGAGTAAAGTATTTAGTATTCCGTGTACTATTTTCAGAGCCATACAAAAATTATTCTGTGTGAGGCATGCTCTATAGTTTCTCTATCTAGAATAAGCCAAAGTTCAACAAGGTATTCCATTTTTTCTATAACTCCTTTTCTGAGAGGTTCCAAGTAGTGAAACCTAGAATAATTTCATAAAAGACACTAAAGAACATTGTGTAATATTTTCAGATCTTTCATTACAGGTACATAGTTATGATTATTTCAAGTTAGGGTTGTTGACTAATCCAAAATTAGTCATGTGAGACTAAAGTAAAATTTGATGAGAATGCTAGTATCTTGTTATTAAAGTTAAGGAAGGCCTATAGGTATGTGATCATATACACCATGTTTATTACAGAGTTACAAATCATATTTAGATGATGAAATTGATGAGGGATTTTGGTTGAGCTACATGTTGGGTACATGGTTGAGACAAGTAGTTGATGAGTTGGGACATACATGAGGTGTATAGTTGATGATGTTGGTACATCTTGATGAGTCATAGTTTATGTGTATTTGATGCATGATTGGTACATATTTGATGCATGGTTGATGCACTCGTTTATGGTATTGAGGTACATGTTGGTGCATGGTTGATGCACTTGTTTATGGTATAGGTTTATTAAAATTTGTTTGGTACAGGTTGTTACAAGTTGTTTGGTGCAGGTTGATTGGTATAGGTGTACATCAGTATATCTCAAAGTGATAGTGTGAAAGTGGTTCCATCATTCTACTTCTATGATATGATGGTTATATGGGGCAAGGGAAGGTGGTTGTAGCTATCTCCTAGTTGTATCTAGAGAACATAGGGGGTTGTAGCCTCCTTTTTGTTGTAGCCAACAAATTGAGGAGTTGGAGCTTCCCTCGGGTTGTAGCATGAGAAACTAGGGGGTTGGAGCCTCCTTCCAATTGCAGCTGAAAAATAAATGAAGTTAGTGCTTCTAATGAATTTAATTCTTAAAGACATAAGAAAAAACATTCTGTGGTTTTCTTCCACTTTGGGTTTCCATGTAAAAACATTGGTGTACTGTATATGTGTATGATTTCTCATTTTTTCATTGTTTATTTACTCTAAAACTATTGTATGATAATGATACATTGATATAAAACTTGAATTTTATGGTTAAAAAGGATTAAATTTCTCTATTAATGATTCACCCCCCCTCTCAGTAATCCAACAATTGGTATTAGAGAAGGTTCCTTCATGAAATAGTTTAACCACTGGAAGGAGATTGTGGATTATTGTGAGAATGGAGTACCGTTATTCAATGGTTAGAATGGTTTAAAGTATGAGATGTGGAGTGGAAGGATGAAATTATTTTTACATGAAAGGGGTATTATATTGGCTATCAGTCATTATAGGATATGATATTTCAAAAAGGGAAAAGACAACAGCCAAGAAGAAATTGAAGAAGAATAAAAAAATAGAAATGGATTTCACCTGGGAAGGATTACCTAATCTGGTAAGAGAAAAGGTTGGTAAATGTTCATCATCCAAAGAAATTTGGGATAAGTTACATGATATATATTCTTCACCCATCACAAATTTTGAAAATTCCAAAGAAGATGCAGATACAAATCAAGAAGAAATATGTTCACCATGTCAAACGGATTCAAAAGATGAAGAGTACATAATCAACATAGGTATGTTGTTTTGCTTTAATTGTGAAAAACATTGACATCTTGAAATAGAATGTCATGAAGGAAATGATATAGAAAAACTAATTGAAAAATAAGACAATTATGAAGAAAAAATGATTAGCGCTTTAGATGAACTAAGAAAATAAAGAGAAGAAAACAAGTCACTCAAGAAATAATTGATAAAACAAAAGGAAAGTGTTCACATTTTTTAATAATCCCAATAGGTCATCAAGAACTTAAGAAATCATTTAGAAGAATCCAGAAAGATCGAAGAAAATCTTAAATATAAAAAGAAGCATTTGGAATCCAACATAGAAGCACAGAAGGAAGAAGTAGAAATGAGAGAGAAGATATTTCTAGATCATCTTAAGGAAAGAACTAACGATCTAAACTAGCTTGAGGAAGAGTTTGGTCAAGAAGAGAAAGGACTTGAAGAAGAAATAATCACATTAAAACTTCATATTGAAGAAGTGAAAAGAACAGAAGAAGTCATGAAGTCTCAGATAATGAATAAAGAAGAAGAGGTTGATAAGCTTGAAGAAGAAGTTGTCACATTGAGAAGTAAAATCATCAAGCTCAACAAGAACGTTGAAGAGACAAAAAAATCCACATCAATTATAGAGAATGAAGAGAAGCACTCTATGTTGCTAGAAAATAAGAATGAAGAAAATAGAAAGAGTTATGCAGAAGCACTCAAAGGAAGGAATCATGGTCAACCAGAATCTAATAAAACAATTGAAGATACATCTTCAAGAATACCATCAATGTTCAAGCCACAAAGAAGCTTCAATCATAATCATGGTTAGTCAAGGCAGAAATTCAGAAGGAATACACCACAAAGAAGATCATTCACACCTAGGTATGCAAATTTCTCTTATGGTCATTGTTTTTATTGTACTAATTTTGGACATAAGGTTGCAGATTGCAGGGATTATAAAAGAAATGTTCAATCAGGAAGTGCCTATGTGGCCCCATGTAACAATGAATTTTACAAATTTCATAACTATGGACACATAGATAGTGATTGTAGATGCATGATCGATACTTCCATGAAAGAGAACATTGATATAATATATAAGAAAGTATGTGTTATAACCCTAAATTGCACCACACATGCTTACCTGGCATCAGGCCAACTCATATCCCTTCATTGCCAAAACATCTGCTGAACAACCTCTTTGAAAATCCTCTTGGGTGAAGGTACACACGCCCTAACCCACTACTACACATGGGTGAATACTGACAGGCCTAATACAGCCTGCGTTTACCTAACAAAGCACAAAAACAGGAAATTTGCTGATGGGACAAAAATCTATGGGTCAGTTAATTGAAACTCTCGGCCATGCATGGACGAGAGTTCATCCAAAACCCTAGCTCCTTCTAGCCTATAAAATAAGAGGTAGGGGTACCATTTGGAGGAGGAAAAAATTATAGTGAAGAAACTCTGCCCATTTTCCAAATCCATTTGTCCCAACCCTTTAGCCTTTCCTCAAGCCTAAGGAGAATTAACGCAAAGCAGTTGGAGGACAAAGAAGAGGAGGAGCCCAGGATCAGGATCAAGGAGTGGTGGCCGGTCTCGAATTTGATTGTAAGTTGATTCATTTTTGAAAATAATAAAAGAATACTTTTCCCGTCCCAATGCATGAGTTATCTATGATTTGTGTAATTTATGCTTAATTTCTAACCCTCAAGTATAAAAATAGCATGCATGCGTAGTGTTTTGTCTCGATTGCAGGTGAACTTTGGAAGGAACAGAGCAAGTAAGAGGGCAAAGTGAAATGGAGGATCTACACCAAACATCAGTAAAAAGGTTAGTAGTTACTTTCCATGCATGTGTCTTGAAAGAGGGGTTTAAGTTTTGGGTGGTAGGTTAAAAGGTCATTTCTTTAAGGTCAAAATCTGCATGCAAATATGACCCTAGTTTTCTAGTCCATAGGGTATTATTTCCCAACAACAGTATGGATAAGAAAACACAAAGAACAGGTGAACAAAGACTAGGTCCCAGAGATCACAAGATTGGAAATAAAACGAGATGAAGAAAATTCTACAAAGAAACATGTTAGATACAAAAACGTTTGGAAAATAACTGAAAGAAAAGAAGGATAGGTAAATAAGGAACAAGTTCAAGATATTTTACTTTCAAGAATTGTAATGAAAGATGAATCCACAGACAAAAAGAAAGAAGTCAGAGATCAGAGAGATGACGAATCTACCAATGAAGATGATGACGAATACACATCAGAGAAGGAATCGTTGTAATACATGTGGCTTAGAGAATCCCAAGTAACATGAATATTAGATAGGGGGAGTCTATGCGATAACTATGACACACCAAAGAACCATCCTTCAAGCAGCTTGTAGAGTTTGAGTAGACAGATCCAAAGTAGTCAGTTAGCATAACTATAGTTTGATAGTTGTAGTAGTGAAGACTTCATGATAGTATAGTAATAAATGGGTCAACATAATGGACAATTGTGTAGTAGAGTCTTGGACAGTATGGACAGAGATGGATTTATAAGAACACTTAGCAGGTTTGGACAAATATATGACAATGGAAGAGAGAATGGATTGATAGATTGGTTTAGAGACAAAGGAACATTATAGATGTTAATTACACAGGAAATGGCTCGAACAATGCTAATGTATTTCAAATTGATAGATACTTTTTGGACACATGAAATGCATACAATAGTTCACATTCAAAACAGATTAATTCTCAGAAACAACAATGAAAAAACTCCCTACGAGCTATGTAAAGGAATACCAACAAATGTGAAGCACTTAAAAGTATTTGGAAGCAAATGCTACATCAAAAGAGAAGATGGAAGAATGGGAAAGTTTGACTCTCATGTGGACAAAGGAGTACTTTTTGGTTACTCAAGTACAAGGAAAGAATACAAGTGTTACAATCTAAGATTGAACAAAAATGTGGAAAGCATCAATGTAACAATTGATGAAACAAGTGGACCAAAATCAAAGGAAGAAGAAAATGAATCAGTGGAATAAATTTACGAATAAGAAGCAAAAGATGAAGAAGAAGTAGAAGAGGAAGATGAAAAAGATTAGATAGAAGTAGAAGAGCAAGTTCAACAAGTGCCTCCAAAGACACCTAAAAAACAAGTACAAAAGAGTCATCCTTTAGATCAGATTATCAGAAAGAAGGATGCAGGAGTTGAGACTAGAAGAAGAATCATTTCACCAAAATAAATGCACTTAGAACTCTTATCTACGATTAAACCAAATAGTTTTGAAGAGGCCAACAAGGATGAATTCTAGAATAAGGCCATGGATGAAGAATTGGATCAAATAGAGAAGAATGACACTTGGGAATTGGTTCCAAGAACAAAGAATAAGAATGTGATTGGCACAAAGAGGGTTTTCATAAATAAATTGAATGAAGATGGACAGGTTACAAGGAACAAAGCTAGATTGGTATGTAAAGGATATGCACAAGTTGAAGGAATCGACTTTGAAGAGACCTTTTCCCCAGTTGCTAGAATGGAAGCAATCCGATTTATTTTGTCTTATGCATGCTCCAAGAATAGTAAAGTGTATCAGATGGACGTGAAATCATCTTTTTTGAATGGGGAACTTGAAGAAGAAGTTTACATTGAACAACCAAAAGGATTTCAGTTGTCAGAGAACATAGATTATGTGTGTAAATTGAAGAAGGCCTTGTATGGTCTAAAACAGGCTCCTAAAGCATGGTACTCTAGACTGGATAAATATTTACAGCAGGGAGGGTTCAGAAAATGAAGTGCAGGAAAAAAATTATACACAATGTAACTCAAGATAGTATTTTATTAATTGAAGTTTATGTTGATGATATTATTTTTGGATGTAATGATGATAGGTTAAGGTAGAAATTTGGAAAGGATATGAAGAATGAATTTGAAATGTCATTACTGAAAGAACTATCCTTCTTTCCGGGTCTTCATATACGTCAAAGTAACCAAGGAATTTTTATTTCTCAAACTAAGTATATCAGAGAAATGATAAAGAGCTTCATAATGGAAGATTGAAAACCAGTTACCACTCCTATGAAAACTAGTTGCAAGTTGAGAAAAGATGATGATTCAAAGTCTACAGACTAGAGGAAATATAGGTCAATCATTGGTAGCTTACTATATGTGACAACATCCATACCAAATGTAATGCAAGAAGTTGGACAGGTGGCATGATTTCAAGAAGCACGAAAGAAATCACATTTATTAGCAGTGAAAAGGATTTTCAGATATCTCAAAGGAACATAAGAGTTTGGATTATGGTATCCAAAAGGAAAGGATCTATCACTTATTGCCTACATAGATGCAAATTGGGCAGGTTTCATTGATGATTGATGAAGCAACAATGGAGAAACGTTCTACTTGGGTGAGTGTTTAGTATCTTGGCTAAGCAAGAAAAAATCATCAGTATCTTTATCAACAGATGAATCAAAGTATATTGTAGCAACAATATGTTTTACTCATGTTCTATGGATGAAACAAACTTTGATAGATATACAGGTTGAGTATGATGATCCCATTCCAATCTATTGTGATAATACAAGCGTCATAAGTATCTCAAAGAACTCGGTGATGAAATCCAAGACGAAGGACATTACAATAAATTATCACTTTCTACGGGAACATGTTGCAGAGAAGAGCATCAAAGTTGAATATGTGGGCACAAAAAAAACATGTGGCAGACATCTTTACAAAACCTATTCCAAGGGAATCCTTTGAGTATCTTCACCAAAGACTCAAAGTACTTTCTACTCCAAAATGAATGATTTTGAATGTTTATCTTATATGTCTTAATTTACATGAGGAAGCACCATAAAGAGGATAGTTCAGGTTGGGAGATTAGTTTGAGGAAGAGTTCAGTCAGGGGGAGAAGCCCCAGATTTACATTTTTCATTGGTGACAAAGGGGGAGAGATTTATCATATGCAAAGGTAAATGCTTGGAGAAAGAGAACCGAGGCATGGTTCTAGGGGGAGAGATGGTCACAAGGGGAGAATGAGTGATATGACTTTAGTATTGCATTAGAGTGTTTCCATCAATGACAAAGGGGGAGATTTTTGATTATTTGGGTTGTTTGTCATTGATTTGAACCCTTGAAGAAAGTCTGATAGCACAAAGGTTTGGGTAATGGACCCAAGTTTGTTTGACATAATGGTATGAGTTTTAATACATTTCAAGGTAATATTATTCTAGATGGATATTAAATGTCATGCCATTTCTAGTGGTATGTGGAACGTCACATAATTCCTCATGGTTAGAGAGTTACGACCATGTGAAATTGGAGAACCCTCATGAGTCATCTAGAAGCCCCAAAAGGTCAAAGTAGTCAAAGTGGTTGCAAAGAAGAAATTATTTAAATAATAAAGTGAAGTGATGAGTGTACTATAATTCAAAGTGTATAAAAAATAAAATTATTTAAATAATAAAGTTAATTTAGAAATTACTAACTAGACAAGTGGTTAGAAGTGGGTTAGCCCTAGGATAAGGAAAGTGATTTAAGATGGTTATAAGGTAACCCCTTGAGGAAGCTACATAAAAGTATAAATAAGAGGCAAAGGTCTCTCATTTTAATTACACTTGAGAATATTTAATATCTACAAGTGACTGAGGTAACCAAAGGATATCTAAGGAGAATTTCGGAGGGAAGGTGAAGTAAAGAATACCTAAATTCAAGGTAGGATAAATTCTATTGATGATGCTTTCTAAGGTATGTTATTTACAGGACATCTCACTATTTTTGAAATAAATGTTTTTATAGAATGATTCAGACTATAGAATCTGGAGGCCTTTGACAAAAAATATCCAAGTATCTATGATACAAATTTCATCTTCTGGGTCATTGTATTTTTGGAGTTACACTCTGTGGAAAATAGGGTTTGTGGCTAGTCCTAAAACTAGTCTAAAACAAGTGTTTCGGGTAAAAACGTCATAACTTCTTCATAACAGATCCAAATTTAGTAAGACCAAATGTATTGGTTAGAGTAAAGTCTATAGTATTCCTTGTACCAATTTCAGATAAATACAAAAAATATTCCATGCGGGGAATGCTCTACAATTTCTCTCTCTAGAATAAGACAAAATTAAACAAGGTATGCCATTTTTGCTATAACTCGTTTTATGAGAGGTTCCAAATAGCGAATCCTGGAGGAATTGCATAAAATACATTGAATAACATTGTGTACTATTTTCATATATTTATTCATTATAGGTACATAGTTATGACTATTTCAAGTTAGGGTTGTTGACTAATCCAAAATTAGTCATGTGAGACTAAAGTAAAGTTTGATGAAAATGATAGTCTCTTGTTGCTAAAGTTAAGGAAGGTTTTCAGGTATGTGATTATATACACCAGGTCTATTACAAAGTTACAAATCAGATTTGGATGATGAAATTGATGATGGATTTTGGTTGAGGTACATGTTGTGTACCTGGTTGAGACAAGTAGTTGATGAGTTGGCACATACATGAGGTGTATAGTTGAAGATGTTGGTACATATTGATGAGTCATAGTTTATGTGTATTTGATGCATGATTGGTACATATTTTATGCATGGTTGATGCACTCGTTTATGGTATTGAGGTACATGTTGGTGCATGGTTGATGCACTTTTTTATGGTAAGCAAATCAAGCCCAGTGTAAAAGAGGCAACCATCAATCCATGAAAATATTTCACTTTTCCTGACTATGCTTTATAAATCTTTGGGAGTCAGATGATGCAAGAGATTTCCTATAGCCAAAACGTTAGCAATATATCCCAACCATGGAGATTTAGTAGGTACTGCAAAGAGATGTTTATCTAGAAATAAATCTTCTGTTGGAGGTTCATTTTCATTAGATGTTATTTTAGAAAGAAAGTCAACAACTGCATTATATTTTCCTAGTTTATATAAGATGGTAATATAAAATTATTGTAATAAAAGAAACCATCTAGTGACCTTTCCATTGGTTATTGGTTTGTTCATTAAACAATTAATAACAACATAATTATTATGCAGTATTATTGGATATAGTGTAATGTATTGCATAGACTTCTTTATTACATGAATAACAACAAGAAACTAATTTTCAATTATTGTATAGTTCAATTACGTGAGAGAGATATTATTACTAACATAGTTAATTGTGTATGGGTCCCTTCCTTATAGATTCCCTAGAAAAACTCCAATGGCGGTGTCTGATGCATCCGTGGAAATACGAAATGGGAGGGACCAATCGGGCCCTCTTAAAATAGGATCCTCGGACACTTTTATTTTCAATTCATCAAGTACATGTTGCCATGTCTCCATCCATAGAAACTTATTATATTTTTTAAGTAAATAAAATAATATACGAGAAATTTGTGAAAAAGTTTCAATGAATAGATGATAATAACCAACATATCCCAAGAAACTTTGTACCTGCTTTTGTGAATTTGTATTTGGAAAGTTTAATATTACCTATACTTTTGTTGGATCTACCTAGATATCTTTAGTTGAGATGCAGTGTCCCAATAACATTCCATTAGCTAGCATCATAAAAAAAAATTCATTGTTGAGGGAAACATTTTTTATTTACACCTTATCAATGTTTTCTCCAGGTTTTCCAATGCCTCATCGAATTCATCCCCATATGTCATAAAATCATCCATATATATTTCCATGCAATCATGAATTAGATCATAGAATATACCAATAATATCCTATTGAAAGGTGGTGGGGGTGTTGCATAACCCGAATGGTATAAAACGATAGGAAAATGTCACCTGAGAAGAGGTGAATGTTGTTTTGTATTGATCTTCAGGTATTTGGATTTGGTTATACCCACTAAATCCATCGAGAAAAGAAAAATATTTCTTTTTGGCCAACGTATATTCCAGGACCTGGTAAATGAATGGGATTGGGAAATTGTCTTTTTGTGTTTCTTTGTTGAGTTCTCTATAGTCGACACAAATTCTCCATTTACCATATTTATTTGGTACTATGACTAGAGGGGAGACCCATTGGATATCATAAATTGCGTAGATGAGGTTGGATGTAAGCAATTTATGGAGCTCCTCTTTGAATATGTCTTTTAGTGCTAGATTCATTTGATGCTAGGGTTGGAAGATGAGTCAAGATCCTTCCTTAATATATATGTGATGTTTGCATAGGTCAAAATGGATTCCTTTCATTTTATAGTAATCCTAGGCGAAGGCATCACTGTGATTTTTCAACACTTTAACCAATCTCTCTTTATTTTGTTCAGTTAATCCCTTGTTTATTTTCAAGGTTTTCCCTAGGCTAATTTCTATGGTTTTTTTAAGGGATCCTTGGTATTTCTCTTATTTGGATCTATGTTCTATGGGTGAGATGTGTGTTGAGGCTATAGAAGCATGTGTTTCTAGTTGCATAACATGATCAATAATATCTGTGTTTTCTGAGGAAGAGGAAGCTATAAAATTGTTGATTTCATCATCCTATGTTTTATCTCGTATGGCTAAGTATTGATATATGGAGAGGACTTGATGGGCTTCTCCTTCTTCATTACTATATTCTCTATCAACCCAAAGTGGCATCTCTATGTCAATTCTAGGTTTGGTAGGGGGATAGAGGGTTAATGTTTTTTTGAATGTCTCATGGGAGGTGGTCATATTTCCTAACCTACATCCAATGTAGGAATATTTTTTGGCCATCCAAATCCTTCCTAGGATTAGAGGGTACCCTCCTAGAGAGGTTTTTGGTTTTAGGGCCGTGAAGTCAGTGAGATATTCCCACAAGTTTACTGATATCACTACATCTTCCAATATAGCTTATGGTTTAATGGTTGATTAGTCAACTAGATGGATTACTATTGGGGTTTCTCTAAGGCCCGTAAGTCCTAAGGCTTGCATGGTCTCGTGTGTCATAACATTGATGAAAGCCACAAAAAGATTAATGTGTTACTAATGAGAGTATTTTTTATCTACAAATTAACTAATAGACTTCCTCGATATGAGTCTTTATCCTTACAAACTCCCCCAATCACCAAATCAGACAGGTTTCCCATGACATGGACAGTTTGGCGATCCTTTCATTTTATGTCGAGTTTCCTCAAGAAAATTTCCCATACCACTTTTGAATATATGGGCACATCCTTGATGGCTTTAAATAGAGGTATTTTGACACAGACCTTTTTTATTTCTCCCAAGAATTCAAGATTAGGGTTGAGTAAATGTTTTCTCTAGGTGTAACCTTTTTGGATAGGGTGGGTTTTTAAGTTCAGGGTGTGCATTCTCAACTGTCAAAGGTTCCTAATATTTCTTTTGTTCTAATTCGTCATTTTGGACATCGTCATTCAAATCTTCAATACTAATGCAAGGTTGGTCCTTGGTTAGAGTCTTCCTCGATCGAGGATGGATATCATTGCATTGTAGGGAAGAGATGGAACAACTAGGATAGGAAGAAAGTATAAAAACTTTTTTTGGTTGGATTGTGTAAATGTGTTGAACTTGCACAGAATAGATATAGCTAAACAGTAATACACACATTTTCAGAGTGAATTGGAGAAATAAGAAGGAGAGAAAGAATGAAAGAATTCTCATTAACCGTTTTCCACACTCAAAGAGTGAATAATTTACAATAGATATAGGATACATTAGTAACTAATGAGACATAGTGGTTGTCTAGAGTGATATGGAAACACACCAATAGTTACAGGAGTAAACTGCCACCTAGTCTAGTCTCTCAGGTAGTTGCGAGAGTGAACTACCACCTAGTTGAGTTAACTAGTCAACTAGTCTTCAGTTAACTAAATGAACAGAGAGTAGTGGGGAGTTAACTCAGGAAATCAAGGGTAATGCACTAGTTTGGTGATGATCCCAAGGAAATTTCACATTATCTGGTGATGATCCTAATGTTTCATGGTGACAAAACCAATGTAGCATCTAAACTCAACTCAACTAGTCAAACTGAAGTGCCAACTGAAAGAGAATATTCTCCAGGTGGAATATTCTCTCCTAAAATATAGGAGAATAGATAATGAATAATTATGACTAATAAACAAGGAAAAAATCTTAGGAAACATAAATCCTAGGTGCGTGTGAAGTAACTCCAACACCCCCTTGAACATCACTATGGTGAAAATAAAGAAAGTGTCCCGACAACGAGGCCATGTTAGGTACCCAAATACAAAAGATACACTAAAATAAATGAGGAAAGAGGGAAAAACTCANAAAAATGAGAAGAAACAAAAAACAGTTGCTAAGCAACCATGTCCTTCACTCAAAGAAGACCTTGCAACTATGCAAGTTTGTGGTAGTTGAATATTTTGTTCAAGATGTAGATGTCTTCATAGATATGATGAAGTATATGAATCATTGATATCTCCACACATATCCACTTTATCTTCTTGTAATTAATAAGATCCAAATAAAGTTTGGATGAAATTTTGAAAATCGTGTGGTCATTTCTAGAAAAATGCTAAAATTTTGTTGATTTTAAAATGATCATAACTTCACTTTCCGGTCTCCGTTTTAGATGATTTTGTTTTTGAAATTGGATATTTTCCCGAGAAGAATTCGAATATCCAATTTGTTTCTACAAATTGTGCTCATAAAATATCATAATGGAGTCTGATGTGCACGACTCCCTTTTTGTCTCATGAGATGCATGCATTGCGCATGGAAAAGTGTTTGCATGTGACCCTTGAGATGCATGCCATATATATTCCACATGAAATTCAAAAAATAAATCTGAAATGGAGTAGACATCATCTTCAATTAATGGAATACAAATTTCTACAAATACTTGTGTAGAAGACTCTTCAAAATAAGAGGCTTGATCTTCTGACGGTTTCTCTTCTGGCTCTATCTTTCCAATCCCCTGCATGAAATATTCACAATCTTCTTTATTCCCAAATAGAACCTCCAATCTGGTCCATAATTAATTTGGAGTTTATTCTTGTGAGTCATAATATACTTGGTGGAGAATTTATGGAGAAATAAACCAGAGGATATGTCCTATGGTCATATATTGTCTATTGAGAAAACCATTTTTATCATCGGCAGAATCAGTCTCTACTTCCATTTCCATATTTATTTGGTACAAGACTCAGCATCTATGTAGAATAATTTTTTTTGGCTTCCATTCCAAATAGTTATGAGGCATGAGAAGTATTTCCGGTGAATAATCCATCTTTTTTGTATTCTTCAATCTTTAGTACTTGCAAAAATAATTTGGTGTATCCTTTTATTAGCATTATGTTAGCTCTGATACCATGTAAATGTGTTTAACCTACACACAATATATCTATCTAAACAATAATACACACATTTGCAGAGATAATTGGAGAAATAAGAAGAAGGAGAGAAAGAATGAAAGAGTTTTCATTAACCATTTTCCACACTCAAAGAGTGAATAATTTACAATAGATATAGAATACATGACTAATGAGCCATAGTGGTGGTCTAGAGTGATTTGGATACACACCAATAGTTATGGGGGTGAACTTCCACCTAGTCTATTCTCCGAGGAAGTTACGAGAGTGAACTGCCACCTAGCTAAGTTAACTAGTCAACTAGTCTTCTATTAACTGAATGAACAAAGAGTAGTGAGGAGTTAACTCAAGAAACCAAGGGTAATGTGCCAGTCTAGTGATGATCCCAAGGAAAGTGAACATTAGTTGGTGATGATCCCAATGTTGCATGGTGACAAAACCAATGCAGCATCTAAACTCAACTCAACTAGTCAAACTGAAGTGTCAACTGAAAGAGAATATTCTCCAAGTGGAATATTCTCTCCTAAAATATAGGATATTGGATGATGACTAATTATGACTAATAAACAAGGAAAAAACTTAGGGAAAAGAAATTTTGGGTGTGTGTGAAGTAACTTCAACAGATTGGCCTTTCGTTATTAAGGTTAGGAATGGGTTGTGCAAGAATTTTTGGTTGAGGAGGGGTAGATGTGGATCAATACATCTATGGATGAGGAAGAAGTTGCATGGGTGGTTATGTCATAGGCTATTGAGGTCCTACTACAATAGGCGTTTTCCACCCCTATTTTCTTAAATGGTTTGGAGGAGGAAGAGCCACCCATTGTTGTGTTGGAATACCCCATGGTTGAGAAGCATATTGCATGGAAAAGTTAGTCCAATATGAATTAAAATATTGAGATTGATCTTAAATCATACCTTGAGGTCTGTTCTATCAAGGTCTCTTATGAGAGACAAAGAATAACTGCTCTGGTTCCTCAACTTTCTGATAGGTATCCTTTAGTCCAAGTAAGGATGGAAAATTATGAGAAGCACAGTCCTCACTACATATCTCAAGAACCTCTATTTGATCCAATGAACATTCTTTCCATGGGTGATTTATCCTACAATTTGGGTAAAAGATAGCCAAAACTTGTTTTGTCTCTTCTTTCTTCATCATCGTTTACAATGTATCCAGTTGGAATATTATGGAACTAAGTATATTGTCTTGAAGTATTCTAAAATGTTCCCAATTTTAGGTTCTTTTCAATATATTCCTTAGTCCCCTGATTATTTTTGAAGTGCCTCTGGAATATTTATGATAGATTTATAAGATAGTATCATATTCCAATTGAGAGAGGTATCCCCCACCTATCATGTTGAGAAGTTCTATGTAGTCATCTCAGACTCCTCTCATAAACAAGATGTATCATGTCTCATGAGACAAATATCCTTTCCTTTCCCTCTGCATGTTATATTTGAACCATTCAACATAATATTTGAGCCTCTCATCTTCATGTTGCACCATTCTAAAGAATTCCTCCATTATTTCCTTATCTTTATACTAGTCTTGGTATTTTTCTAGAAATTTCTTCATCATCTAGTCCCATATGTGGATGTTATGCCTACCAAGAACCATGAACCAACGTAGTGCAACATTATTGAGTGTGGCATGGAAAATTTTTAATTTCTAAGCATCTGGCACATAGTCATAGCTCCTGCAAAGTACGTCAAAGTCGAAGAGGAAGTTGTCAGGATATTATTTAGATAATCCATGAAAAATTGGCATGGATGAATGAGGGATGCTCTTCATTTTATTCTCTTCATTTGATACATTGGTTGGGAATCTGAAAGCATAGTTTTCATCCTTAACAACATCATTTTCCATTTCTCTTCACAGGTTGTCCTTTGTCTATATGGGTACTTCGATAAATATGAATTCTCCATAGTGATATTTTTCATTGATTATCCCTTTGGAAGGTGGAACCTATGTGTGCATAGATCCTTGTCAAATATCAGATTCCTAAGGGGAGGTCTTGGGATGTTTTTGGAGAGAAAAATTGTTGTAGGTGATAGGTACTTTGGATTATTGTGCTCATTTACCTCTTGATATTGACCTACACTGTTAGTGCTTCGGGGGTTTTGGATGAAATAATAAATACACCTTGTTGATCTCTATCTTTGTGCATAGAAAAGGTTATAAAATAATTCTATGAATTTTTGAAAAGGAATCATAGCACTGAAATTAAAATCCACATAACTATTGAAAAAAAAATACTATTTTTTACAGTTCCCTAGCAACAATGCCAAAAATGATGGAATTTTCAATTACTTCCTAATTAACTTAGTGAACAAATGAACAGTTGTGCATTTAATTATCAATCTGAGGTCATATATTACTTACAAACTATCGTGCACCATATATGAAATTGTAGTGTTGTAATCGCTAAGGAGTTGTAGTATGTCGAATGTAACAAGTGGAGATTTCAAGATACTTAATTAAGTCACCAAGCTATCCTACTTCTCAAATTGAAAGAAAATAAATATCATGTTGGAGGAAAATAAAATCACACTTGTGAAAAGTAAATCTCTCTTGTGGAAAGTAGATAACACTTTACAGAAAGTAAATCAACCTTGCAGAAAGAAAATCACACTTTGCAGAAAGTAAATCACACTTGCGTAAAGAAAACAACACTTACGGAAATCAAATTTATGCTAACATATAATGGTGAATTTCTCAAGTAAAATTATGACCTTGTCTTTTTGTAACAGTTACACTTTCGTACTTCCAATGTTAATTTACAAAACTAATAATATTGATCTCAAGATGCTAAGGAGTGAAACTATGACAAATCTAAGCGAAAAAACAATGTAGTAAAGATGTAAATGGAGTTGCAACAACGTGAGTTTCTACAACATGAAATCTGTAGAGATGCGAGTTGCAAGAATGGAAGTTGCAACAACGAAGCTACACCATTGTGAATGTCAACAATATGAGTTACAACAACGTCTATGATTACAACTTATATAAATCAAATCAACACCAAGTTGAAGCTTAAGATTGCAGGACTCACAACATAAGCAAACTAAAAAATAACCACACATGAATTGCAATAACTATTATACAAAATATGAAATTGTATAAAATTAAGAAACAAAACAACTACAAAATTAAATGAATATAATTGAAATGTTAAATTTTACTCATAATGTTACAGGAAGTACTTGACTAAAGAGGGGGCCCTACCCCCTTAGATAAATCACTAGGATACAAAATCAAAATAGCACGAGTACTCAACACACCATCACATGAAGAAGAGAAGAAAATGAATTATATTGCAAAAGTATGAATTTTATAATAAAAGTTGAATGTTATCGCCAAAATAATTCCCCCAATATATAGGGAAGCTAGGGTTCTTAAATAGTACAATTGATGTCTAAAATAACACAAAGTGATGGATGGACAACCACGACAATCAAGTTGTCCATCCACTTACATTGATGTTTCCAAATTTTAGTAAAGATCAGGTATGTATTGACTTAGATAAGCTAAGTGACAGTTGGTAAGAAAAATAATTTCTCTTTTGGTTGTCCACTTACCTCATGTCTCCTTCCTATGTGAGGAATGTTCCCTGACTTCTGGTTGTAATTTTGACTATTGTGATAGCAAAATTTGTACTCAAAGTTGCAACAATGGTATCATACTCGAATTTGCAGCAACTAATCTAAAAATGAAGTAGACTTGTAAGCTTGGAAATATTTGCAAGTAAAGTTTATGTGTTAAATGAAAATGGATCAAATTTGCAACACATCATTAATAGAATTTACTCATTAAAGATGCAAATAAACAACAACATAATCAATGAACATAAGCACATAAACACAACAAATGATAAAGGAGTTCACCCCTCTCTTGGGCTACATCTCCTGGTCCAGCTTCCAATGGATCATTATTATTAATTTCTCAAAGTGCTCAAAAACATGCTTTGAAATGCTCAAATTGACCAACAGACTACTCCAATGGCTTCAGAGCATCCAAAAACCCCTAGTTGGGCTTTTTCGGCACCTTGTTTGGCCAAAAAACGAAGAAGTTAGGCTTCTTGGGAGTCCCTCCTTCAAGCTTGTTGTCTATGCATCTAGAAATTGCACCCTTGTTCATTCAACCTAGCACACATGCAATTTAAAGCGTGAAAACCCAGCACTGAACACAACCGTGTAAATGGTGCAAAATGTAGGATGGTTATGGGTGTGCCATCCCCTAACTGCCTAGCTCTCAGGCACATGAGGGTCATATGACCTCGTGCATTTTACAAAGGGCTCCGTCCCATAGGCAAATAGAACCGTTACATGTGGCGGGTCGTTTCAACCATTTTAAACAACAATGTAAAACCCAAAAAACACATGCCATTGTACCAGAGCCATATGACATCGTCATATGGTATGTATGCTATAACCACAAGCTGGGGCTAAGCCCCAGCCCGACCCCCGTGCCAAACAATAAACAATACGAATTTAAATTGATTTAACCCCACTCATATAACAAGGAACAATCGGTGGTGTATTGGTTGGGCGAACTTTGTTAAGGCTTTACAATGGTGGGGAGGTCCAGGGTTCGACCCCCACTGATCCCATAAAATTTTAAATAACAAACCAATAGCCAAAAATGGGGTGCCACGTGGCATCCCATGATTGGGCCACGTGGCACCATACCATTGACCAAAAATGATGCCATGTGTCACAGCCTAATTCAACCACATCTATCAATAAAAAAATGCTATGTCATCACATGCCACATCAGCGTATAGTCATACAATCTCTTCCACGCCAGCGTACGACCCTGCCACGTCAGCCTGTACGGACTGCACAGTCAGCGTCCCTTTTTTTGCCTGTTTGACGATTCGAACAGATCGTAATATCTCTCGCTCCCGACATCCATTTGAGATGAAACGAGTTGCATTGGGTTCACAATGATGAGTCCTACACTCTCATCCAATTTGAAGCAATTCCGAACACTTTGAATTTTTGAGCAAAATTTGATCCCTTGATCACACCTCCCCATTGGGAAGCTTTTGAACCTCCAAAAGACAATTTTTAGTCTATGTGAAGATGAGGGTATTGTTCCCTCACCCTTCCAACCTCAATCCACTTGTCTTTTCTTGGATTTGTTCCTTTAAGACCAACTCGAAGATACTCCACATTTCCTCGTTTTGAAGTTCGCATTGTCCTGTCAAGGATGGTGTCTTCATGTAGTTCTGTAAGATATTCTGGGGAAAAATCATCTATAGAAGGAATCTGAACATGCTCTCCATGATCATCAATCAACAGAGGCTCATACAATTTCAAATTATCAACATTAACAACTGCATACATTTGCATATAAGGAGGCAGATCTAAATGAAAGGCATTGTTACCAATCTTGTCGATAATCTTGAAAGGACCATATCGAATCGGTTTCAATTTTTTACCT